>VYXD01000365.1:0-79196 GCA_013397195.1 Hylia prasina
TATTCAAAAACATTTACACTGAAATGGTGGCTAGACAGGTTTTCTCCTAAGATGCAGTCCCTCCCTGCTAGCTTTGGTAAGTCTCATCAGCTGGTACTAACAGCACCATTTAAGAGTGCTAAACACTGTGGTAGGGTCCATTCTCACAATCACGCCATGAGAAAAAGTGCCAAGCTGCATACAGCGAACTCTGCAGACTTGTTAACACTTCTCTCACACGTATGCAAGTTACTGGCTCAGCCAGCTGCCTCCAGCACCTATTCTGGATGTATGCCAGCTGCATCTTGCCAAGAGTCACAAAGGTAGCAACCTCACAGGAAGTCAGGTTTCCTTTCAAAGAACCAAACTGATCCTAAATGATTTCTGCAAGAATTGCTCAGTCTGAAGTAAGAGCAAGAATGCAGGGATTTAATTTGCACAAACTAAACGTAATGAAAAGCAAAGATAATAAGATGAGTAGACTGCCCAAGTCACTCAAGAGGTCCCACAGTTACTAATGAAAAATGCTGTCCTTTATGTAAAACAACTGAAGAAACAACATGTAGACTGGTTCCCAGCCTGAAATATAACTGCCCTTCAGGCCAGAAGAGCACACAGCCTGCTGGCAGTCACAGCACAGGAGCAAAAAAGAGAAGAAAAGAGCAGCTGCCATCTACTTTTAAGAACTGAAGACAGGTGGTATGCTTTCCCTGAGAAGGCTCAAGAGAACCTTTTGCTCAGCTTTCAGGTACTCCTCCTGCAGAGATTCAGACAAAAGATGCCCAAACCACTTGATGCACACCTGGACTTGCTTTTACAGTTTTGAGAACAGCTGGCCTGAGGCATGCAGGGTTCTGGGTGGCATTATCAGTGCTGGGATTCAGGAACAGAAGTCTTGTCCCCTGGGTTGACTCCAGGGTCAGGCTTGGGAAGTGTGTTTCATCCAGCTTTCCTGTAGGGATGGTAACACTCAGAGCTTGCTTACTTGTTGTGCTGGATGTGCTTTCTGTTTTCCAGTCTCCTCGTTTTAACTCCTTTTTTAGCGGAAAAACGTTTTTCCTGGGGGTGTATTCATATATTCCACATTCTGGTTTCCCCAAAGTATTATGAGAATGTCGAATAGGTACTGTAATTTCCAAATCTGAAAGGGAGAATGAACAGTTCAGAAAGGTCTATGCAATTATAGCCTCCAAGAGACAGTTTTGCACTTAAGGACAGAGTTAAACACAATTGCATAGGAACAATCATAACATGACTGTACATGAATGAATCAAGATGCACTCCACAGGTGTGGGCATCCTTTTCTTGGCTGTGAAAGTGAGGAGCAAAGAAACTTCCCTAAGATTTTGCCAACTAGCAAAAAACATGGATGTGCATATTAAAATATCACAGAACCACAATACACACAAACACACATCTGCCTGAAGAGCTTGTTAATATGGTTAGCTGCTTCATTACCAGAGAATACCAGAAACAAAGACTGTTACCTGCACTTTTGTGGGTTTTTTGCTTCTCCATTTGCCTCCTGGTTATGCTGTCCCGTAGACGTTTCAGATTTTCCTAAAAAAATCACAACATATTTGTTTCAGGGCTTTGGAGGAAGGAAGATGAGCCACTTTCTGACAAAACTGCTATTATATTTTAGCTAACTTTGCAGTCAAGCTGTAACAAAGCTTGCTAGACCTGGCTGAATTCCAAACCATGTCAACAGGTTTTAATTTATTCCTTTCAGAAGCCAAGTTTTTTCTGATGTTCATTCAGTATGTCAAGGTCAAGTTCACATACTCATGGGCAGGTAAGCAGCAGACTGGGGTTAGAACTCACTGTATTTTCTGTTTGCACTGTGACACTGGCACAGAAACAAGACCCACAATCAAGTAACTGCACAATTCTTTCTGTACTAACAAACAGATAATTCTGACTGCAGGGACAGAAAAGGCTGCCAGGCATCCCAGAGTGAGAGGTACAACTCAGAATTCAGGATAGCCCCAGTGAAGAAATGTAACAGGGAGCAGAGACTCTTTCACCATTGTGTGGCAGCATATTACACCTTACAGTAAAAAAGGTAGGGAGAAAAAAGACAACTTTTTTTCAGCAGGGAAATATGTACAGATCTGAGAGGAGGAAACCCCTGAATAGGCAGAAAAGCAGATGAAGCAACTGCTGTACCATGAAGCAAAATTTGGAGCAGATTTTGAAAGCTGCTCATGGCATAGGGCATAAATCATATCACTTCATCTCTTCTACATCGATTTACTAAAGTAGCACTGTGTTCTGCTCTGGTAGAAAAAGGGACTCCTCTGACTGTTTCTGGGTAGAGAGGATCTTTCCAAGTGAAAATCAGGAGGAGAAATGCCTTGCCTTTGTTCTGACAACTTCCAAAACAACATCACCCACTGGAGACCAGACTTCCACAGCATGAATAAAAGGCAGCAAAAGAAGCAGGCAGTGGTTTTCAAGAGGGAGCCTCAGTCTAACTTGAGAATGAAAATTTTTTAAGTATAACTGATAGTTCCACCAGTCATTATGTCATTGCTGCCAACAAAATTACTCCCTCTTTCTGTTAAGCCACCCAAACACTCTACTTTTACTAATGACTGCTACTAGACCTTGCAGCTGCAAAGAACAGTCACACATCCATCAACAAACAATTGGGGAAACCAGATCATCTACCAACTAGGACTTTACAGCCAACACAACATCTGGGACACAGTCTTCACTGATCTGACATGGATGAGAACCAACAAGTTAAATGTTCATCACAGAAGTCCCCTGCCAGCAGGAAGGTGCTAGGTGACCTCTAGAAAGGTGATTTAGCTGACTGGATTTGATCCAATTCCTTGTATACAGATATTCAAAAACTAACAATATTACTGCAAGACAAACAGATCTGTAAAACTGCTTGCTGCTTACATGGGGAACAGCTCCCCCATGCCAGGAGAGAACTCTGCTAGCTGGAGAACTATGTTAGCAATCTTCCTGCTGCAATCAGGAAAAAAATGTACCCACACTGAGAAGCTTGTGACATATACCTAGAGAGACAGCTGTACTTCTTAAACAGTAGTGTAAGTCCGTACCTGCTGGAACCGGAACGATTCTGATCTCTTTTTCTGGTTCAGTTGCCACTCCTTAAAATGAAGTACAGCTTCATCCACAGTGAGGATGCCCATTTTCACTTGCTCCTGTAATGTAATCAGCTGCCGCTGACCTGGGGTTTTCATTCCAGCAAATGGATCATATATACTTGATTGAGACAGGTCCCTGACAGGCCTGACTATTGTCTCTGAAGAGAGAACACCAGCAAAAATATTATTAAACTTGTGGCATCTACCTTCCTCAGTGAATGCAAAGAGATCGAGTACCCTTTATCCAGCAGACATTAAAAAAAAAAGAAAAAAGGAAAAAAAAGAGAAGTATTACAGACTGTTTCCTAAGAAGTGTTTTCTTCTTAGACCATCCTAGTATTTGTCAGGTCTAAAAGCCCGGCTGAGAGGTAGCATACACAAATATATCCAAAGGATAAGCTCTGCTCTTAAAAACATAATTTAAGCAAAGGGCACAAAACATATTCCTTAAAGTGCCCTGCTTCCTTAGCAATTCACAGAACAGAGCTTTTACCTCAGCAATCACAAGTCTAGACTCTGTCAAGGTGATCTATGTAGTTTAAGTCCAGAAATTGAAAACTCATTCTACTGATGGCTGGCACTTTCTAACCCATTTGTAAAATAAAAAAGAGTTCCCAAGTCAGGAGAGGTGCTCCCCTCACACTCTGCACTTATAAAAATTTCCAGTGTCACAAAAGGTCAAAAAGATTTAGTCATTCACTGAGGACTGTTATCCCCAGAGCTTTGCAAAACAGTCTATTCTGTCATATTTCACACAAATGAAGCTACTGTAACAGATCTGCTTTTGGATTACTGAAAGGATTTTCAGGGTGAACTTCTGCCTTACCTTTCCTAACCCTTCCTCTAGGGACATAAAGATTCTCAGGTCTTTGAGCCTTCTGTGCAAAAACTGCAAAAGAAACATTTTTTAGACACTGAAATGCATCTCATGAAGAAAGAAATAGCAAGGATGAATACATCCTTGCAAGCATACACAATTCTGCAGTGCATTAAAGTTCCTGTTACCCTTTTAAATCCGTTGAAGAAGACTAAGATTTGTACAGCAGAATTCCCTTTCTATTGACCTCAAAGAATTTAGCTCAGCCACCTCTAAGAGAAATCTGGACATGATTTCTCCATAGTCCTGTCACAATGGGAAGGAGAAGTCACTGAAATTACTCTCTCACATGCCATTGTGGTTCTTGTTAGAATATTCATGATATATGACCAAGATTTCCAAAGCTGCCTAGTGAACTAAGAGGAACAATCTTCTTCAATTTCAATAAAAACCCCACTTCAGAGGGAGGTATTGAGGTATAAAATCACGTCTGATACAAATGCAGTTGTGTCAAATCAGTGATACAATTATAGATCAGCAATGTCTTAATTTATTAGCTTGATTGTGTCCTTATAATATCAGAATCTTTCCTATTTAGTTGGATTTGTTTATACCATTTGGGAGTAATCTGTCATGCTACTGCTTTCATGAAGAGCAAGCTTAGACCAAGATCTTGGGATGTAACATCCCCACATTCTCAGAGTGGGCAAAAGATGAAAAAACAGATATGGAATTGGATCCCAAAGGTAACCTAACTCCAGAGTCAAATAATCCAGGCATCCTGGTGTTTATTTGGCAACAGGAGCCCATGTCAATGCCATTCTACAGTTTACTGGTCTACACTTTCACTGGTAACCAACTCACTTTTGGAGATGTACAACTCATTGTCTGGCTGTGGAGAGCTAGATTCTGGTCTTGGAACAGGAACTGGAGGTCTATTAGCCATTTCCTGTGGAAAAGGGTCTTGTTCCACCGAGTAGTACACATCTTCACCATACTGCTCCTGACGTCCTTCCTCGGAACCTGGCATATCCATGCTACCACCTACAGTGGAGCAGAGGTTGTAAGAATAGCAACCTGGCCACTTCACTGAACACTGATTCCCTCCAAATGCATTATGTACCACATTCTTACCAAGTTGGCCATTTCACAGCCAAAACCATCCAGTTTTGCAGTGCCTTAAATGTACCAAAGACCTTCAGGACAGGACTTGATAAAGTCATTAACATCTAGTAACGTGTAACTGTTTGCCACTATGCCTGTACCACCTGTTTTGAAGAAATAGTCAAAAATCCCCTAACTGTCTTTAAGAATTTGAGGGACAGTTAGTTTAATTAATTTCAGTTAATTAATGTATTTAATAGTGAACAAATCAAACAGACCAATGGTTACCAAAAGCTATGTGTGACAGTCTACAAAGTACTACAGAGAATTAGTCCTTTGTCTGAAAAAAGCAAACAGTGTAGGCTATCTTTGATCCTTAAGAGTTCATGAAGACATCTCGGGTTCTGTGTAATTGCTTTACCTGTGCTACTGCCACCCTTCCCTCAAAATAGGTCTCACCTTCTAAAAACTTGCGGAGCATTGAGTCTTTTGTAGTTACAGAAACTTCATCTCCAGCAACTGGAGTGTCTGGTTTGGATTGAATCATCTCTACATCTGAAAAAAAAAAAAAAAACAGAAAGATGAACCTGTTAATTGTATCCTTCAATACATGGAACAATGTAATATGATATAATAAACTGGACTTTTACTTTATGGTGACAATCAAAGAAGCTGGGCAAATGACCAGACATTTTCCTCAAAAAAGGCTTCTAAAGTTGCTGTGTTCAGTCCACTCTGCACAATTTTTTTCCAGCTGCCTGGTGCTCACACATGAGGGTCACTAACAATGCTATTGAGAAGCTCTGACAAGGCTTCAAGCAGGCACTGAGTTTTGGTTATTCTTGAGTGTGTGTTGGCCAGGTGAAAGTTCTGGCCTCTGTACAGTGCTCCTGAGAGGAAACAGTGTCACTTTGAAAAACAAGACATTCAAGGCAATTTTCCTACGACATATAAGATAGTGTTTGTTTTAGCTATTGGAATAAAGTCAAAGCAGTTTGCTGATTTAATTACTTGGATCTGGAAAATGTTTAGAGGGTCAAATAATTCAGTATTGAGAAAAAACTGACAATAAGGGAAAGGAGCAAAAAATAAGATACTTTATTAATTTAGTGTTTTGATGTAAAGCATTCTGATTTTAAAGAAAAAGGCCAACCTCATCGTAACACTAAAACTAATCTTAAAACAAAAATGTTAGGTAGTCATGTTCCTAATGATATTAAAAACAAGAGTGATATCTGAGGTTCACTGATATAAGTGAATTTTTGAGGCAATTCTATGTCATAAATCTACTGCTATGCGAACTAGATAGTTTGGGCTACATGTGAGAATATGAGATACTTCTCACTCATTACAATGGCTCCAGTCCTCTGTTACCTTATTCTCAAACAAGCTCCTGCCAGAAAAATTGACCCTGTGGTATCTAACCCGCCTTTGACCAGTCTCTCAAAAACTGTGGTTGAAGCACATCCTGATCACAATGAAGGGGCACACTGCCACAGTATGGCTACACCTAAAATAACCCTGGTATCCTCTACACCCCAGCCATATCTGTTCACATAAGGGAATAATTCCTAGAAAAAATACTTCAAGAGAGGTTAATTATGATTTCCTAGTGAGCCATCCTCACAAGTCTTCAAGTCAGTACAAAAGTTTAAATCCTTTATTTTGATGGCAGCTCCAAACCAGCCAGCACTCCCATTAATTTCAGTTTGCCTGTGTGCTGGTATTCTAAATGATACTGAAACACTTTCACTTTGAGAGAATCAATCTAAGTGCTGAGAACTGTGGCAATTTAAACTTATCTGTTACAGTACAGGTAGATTTTAGGCACTGTTCAGACAAGCTGTTCATATTCTTCAGCCAAAGACTAACAGATCAGGTAAGGAAAACAGAGAATTTCAATAAAAGACTCCTGAAGGGAAGGCAGCAGAGCTTTGCATGCAGAGGCAACACACTAGAACTCCAGAAGGAAGGAGAGGCTTTTCAGAGCCCAGTTCAAAAGTACTGAATTACAGGGAGCTCAGTTTGCAAGAAAATTCTGTGCATAGTTTCTGGGATATCTGGGCATTTCAGGCCTGGAAGAAGCAAAGTTTGGCTTTGTAGTGTTGAACTTGTTTTTTAACCCTCCACAGGCTTAGTCAATCAACCCCATTCAGAGGTGCACTGATTACAGGCAGACCTACCAATTATCTAGAAACTCATTACTGCAAACAAGAGCAGCTTTGTTCCTTGTAAGTCCAACCTGATTTACTGCTTGTCTCCACCTGAAGGCAGAATAATGCTGGTTTTGGTAGCAAAACTATCCCTGTAGTGGCCAACAAAACTTAGCAGAAACGAGTTTATGATTTCAAGGGAAGGACTAACAGTCTTCTGGACTCCACAATCAAGAAAAATGTGTTTTATAGGATTATTTTATCTAAAAGAGGAGAAAAACAGCCCAGGGGCAATATAGCCCATAAGCACAAGTGTTTCAAAAAAACCCCCAGCTTTTCCCCTGAGGCAGCACACTTAAAAACTGCAGAAACACTACAAGTCCTTAAGTACCTTAAGGAGGTATTTAAAATATAAGAAGCCAAATTCTCTGCTCATTATGGGAATCATAAAGTAGATCAGTGGGATGAAGTCAGTCCAAACAGACAGGTGAGTAAGAACAGCAAATTTACAATTGCTTAACATAGGTACTTAATTTGCTATTTTCAATTGGCCTCACTAAATATTAATGAAATAATGAAAAAGTTAAACATATGCATATTTATCAAAATTAGCTATTTATTTTTAGCAATAAACCAAGCAGATTAGAATAATGATTTTTTCATTTATAATCTTTTCAGTACACATATCTCTAGATGTTTGCTTTCTTTTGCCCTCAAGCTGTTGAGCTAGAATCTCAGCTCTTGTTTTTCAGTTTCCCAGCTCTCAGAAAATCACATCTTACGTAGTGTTCTTCTCTGTCAGTGTCAGAATGTTCCTGGGTACCCAGTTCTCAGGAGGAAAAAGCAGGACATAGTAGAAAATTTAGTCTCATTTCTATATGTAAATTTACTTGCTCAGTGTTCAGGGAGTCCTCAAAACACTGAAGAAACAGCCCTTGATCTTGTACACTTGCAATTAAAAAAGGTATAGAGCAATTTTATCAGTCAGCCGATGTTAGAACTGCAGCACAGTTTCCTTGTGGTGAGAGCAGAGAAGCTGTAACTGAGGCACTACTGTGTCTAAGAGAGATGGGGGTCTGAGCAATCTCATCTCAAGATGTCTCTGCCCATTGCAGAGGGCTTGGACCAGGTGAGCTTTAGAGGTACCTTCTAACCCAAACCTTCCCATGATTCTGTAATTCTATGAATATACATACAAAGATCTTCTGGGGCACCCGGGACAAATCCAGCCATGGATTCATAAAGCTCTTCATCGGAGCCTGGATTCAAGGAACATTTCATTAACAGATCAGTGGACAGGTGAGCCATGGACTCATAAACAGACTCATCCTCCTCGCCTTGCATCAGCTCTTCCTTGATGTGACTCTTTAGCATATCTGCAGTTTCCTGGAAAGGAAGGAGGTCAAGAAAAAAAAGTTCAAGTCTCTTTTAAATAAAGAATCTAGAGAATAAAAGCAAGCAAAAGATATCTCACTTTTTCACCAGTGATGGAAAAAACCTCTGAAGACATCTCATTCCCAAAGATTAAGGCTTCTCCAGTGACTTAAATCCCCACTACAGCTATCTGGGAGAAACTTCTGAGATCTATGTTGTATTAATAGGTGAGAGGCGAAACAAGGGCTGCTGACACATTCTGAGTAGCCATTACAGCCTCTCACCCCATCACTTTCATGTCCTACCCAATGTCTGCAAACTCACAGAACATAAGCACAACTCATTCTAAAAATACAAATGCTTGTCAAAGGCTATTTTGGGGTACACACATAGCCAACCATAAGAGGAAAGCTTATCACATGCAGAGCACCTGCAAAATAGCAAAGTTTTAGCTTTGATGTAGACTTAGTTTCAGTTTCTTGGCATTAGCAGCCACATGTAACACCCAGAGTGGGAGTACAAAGACCCTTTTCTGTGATATTAACAGGAAACCTCACAGCAGGTAGCAGTTCACATGATACAGGCAACTAACTTCTGGTTCACAGGAGAGCAGATCTTTCTTATGCATTTGCACCACAGAGCAGGGGAGAAGGCAGAGCTTCAGCAAATCACATACAAGGAAGCAAAGTGTAAGGCTTTATCCCACCCTCCTTCCCAAATTCCAATTACGTCACAAGCACAGCCATCTTAACAGTTACAATACTACAACATATTCTTCCATCCACAAATGCCAACTCATGGGCCCTCAATCCACAGGGCACGTGTCTCAAAGCTGTTTGCATGTGCAGCCACAGTCAAAATGGGTCAGGCCAGTAGTTTATGCAATGCTTTACAGAGCTCCAGAGGAACCTTTACCAGAGAGAAAATGAGCTGAGTCAAGGGCTTTACTTATTTTCAGACATCCATACTACTAGTGATGGTGGTCACTACCTTGCAGTGGTCACACTGTTGCAGGTGATTTGTGTGCTTTGTACTGCACTGACAGCTTGATGGTCAGAAAGGAGGACCCACTCTTAACACAGCTCTGTCACTGTGCTGGTGGAGACTATGGGAGGAGCACAGCACTGCAATAAGAGCCTGGAAGGACTTCTTGCACATCTCTCACTTACGCTGATGCAAAGATTTTGATCACACAATTTACAATTTCTGCAGCCCTCCTGATGTCAGAATAGGGAATGACTTTTATTTAGCTCTAATGTATAATGTCAAGAAGCAAGGCCCAAGTCCAATAATTACCTGTGCTTCCTAAATAGGACTTAAACACTACAGTAATTGGCTGGCAGATCTATCACCCAGCACTCAGACAATGGTAAGGACAATTAAACACAACTTTTCAACCTAAACCAAAGGCAAATAGAATTCACGTGACCTGAGTCAAGGAGCTCCTTTTTATTTTGAAGGATACAGGCTAGAAACAGCTCAGACTGAAACAACAGGAGACACTCTATGCATACCCAAGTACTGCACAGAAACAACTGCTTGGTGCAGCTGGAGTCAGGTGCAGCTGGAAAAGTCAGAGTGATGTTTTCTGGGGGTGGGGTTAGCTCAAAGAGAAATGAACTGTCAGTTGGGATCCCTGATAGAAAAAATACACGAAACAGGCAGCTATACCGATGCAGGGAGAAATGAGTATCTAGTGGAACAGGCAGACTACACATACCAGCTGTGAATGAGCTAGTAAGCAACTAATAAGAGAACACCTCAGACTGTATCTTCCCAAATATATTCTGTTCCCATATTACTCCCAAAAGTAAACTGCATGAAGGGGTCTTTTCCCAGGATTAGAATTAGAATAGGATGCTAGGCACCAACAACATCCCTACAGAAACTTCATTATGGAGGAATGGAAGCCAGCATGGCAGTCTCTGCTTTCATCTTACTTGCTCTGTGCAAAAGCCCCAGGAACTGCTCTGGCTGCAGAGACACACCTATCCCTCCAGCCTGAAAGCTTTCAGCGTGGCTGGATGTCTGTGTTCTACACCCTACCACACACTTTATCACCCCATCACTCCTGCTGAAGTAACACTAAGTGCCAAGCTCGGTGCCAGAGCCTGCACCTCGAGGTGGGATGATGCAGAAAGATTGCTCAGCTTCCTCTTACCACATATTCATCAATGAACTGGCGGAGATCCTTGAAGCCATGCTTTTCTGCTATGGTGTTTGGGTAGTGGCCATACTTGTTGGCTACACTGTAGGCCTGCAGTGCTCCAGGGCATGTAAGCAGCAAGGCAGTGAGGTTCTTCAGCCCGTATCTTGCAGAGAAGTGGAGCAGTGTTGGCAACTCCTCATCCCTCTGATCTGTGAGAACAGGAGCCCGTTAGAACCTAAGCTTTTCTCTAGTAGCAACAGAGCCAGAGCCAGTCTCTTTAGGTGAGAAACAGACACAGCAAACACACAGACCAAAGCAGCTGTGAAATCCCTGAAAGTATGTATATGGTTTCAAAATCTAGCTAACTGCACAAATTATCTTGTGCATCTCCAGGCTTAAATCCTATAACCTTCAGTGGGGAATATGGCACTGTAATAGCTTAAATGTATGTAGGATCACAGATTTTGCAAGGACTTCTTAGACCATCGTTACGAGAAGACAGCATACCAACCCAGCTGCTCAGTGCAGTTGTATCTTTGAGTTATGGGGTTTGGGGAAAAGGACTGGGCTGTGAAGAAATGGTACATGAGACAGAGAAGAACAAAGCAGAAAGCCTGGGAGACATTTGGGGAGCATCATCTTTTCACTCTGGTTTGAAGCTGTCTACATAGCAGCATCTGCCACAGTGCAGGGAAGTGAGAATGATACATGTAATAAAAAAAGGGTCACCTGACTCAAATGGCAATCCCCTTTCTATAGACATCATCAGAAATTTAGCTTCCTGGCTGAGATCCAAGGTTTTAGAGACAGCCTGCGTAGGTACCACGCACTGCAGTGTTAAGGTGCTTCAAGGTAAAACAACTGATACAGAGAAAATCTAAAAATAAACCAAGAGTCTTTAAACTTACTTGCTGTCATATCTTCTTCTTCCAGCTGGTTGATTCCAAACAGGTGTAGACCACTGGCAGGAATATTCTTCTTGAGTGACTCAGTCAACAGCTTGTCCAGGGCTTCTATGCTGTATGGCACAATTTTAAAGGCCTACAGATAAATGAAAAGCACTTTTGTTTGGTAGAGTCTGGAAATTCAGTTATAAGGTGATATTTTTATGGTGCTTTTATTATTTTAAAAAAATCAGAAAACAGCAGGTATAAACACAGAAGGTAGAAATATTCAGGTCAAACAAAAAGAACTTGGATAGCTTCCTGGTGCAGAAACAGAGTATCATCAAGCTCAATAGATGAGAACTGTATACTCCACAAGACAGAGTGCAATGAGAAAGTCACTCATGCAACTGGAAGCATGGAAAACTTGCTTCCTACTTTCAGGGCAGGTATACATTTACTTCCAAAACTGTTCCTGAAATGTCACTCCTGCTTTAAGTATGCACTAGTCCATTTTGAATTGTTCTGGTACACGCTCTGGGTTTGGCTTTTGAACTGTTCTTTACCACTGGGAAGCAGGCATATTCCCTAAGCAGAGGCATCAACCAGTACCAACTGCTGCACAACTTGGACTAAAAAGCAAGGGAAACACAGTCTCCCTTGCCCCAGGTATACTGGTGATTAACAAGACCACCACTACATGGCAGATCAGGAACATGCAGGCAGGCAATAGGGCAACAAAGCAGAAAACTTCCTTGAGCAAGCTTTACCCCTCTAATAGAGTTCAGGTACCCCAACTGGGCAAAACAGAATAGGAAAACAGTGATTGTATTGAAAAAGTGTTAAGAATCAACCAATCATTTTATATTCTTCTGATTCCTCCAGCTAATAGGAATCTTTGTTACAATTTACATCCTTTTTTTTAATAAAGCTTAGGTACAAATTCCAAAACAATTAATTTCTTCATGGTACTTTCTATTGTATCAAGTTCTGTCATTCCAATCTTTTGAAGTCATCAAGGTCTAAATGTGGGTGTTGATTAACTGCATTTTTTTCTTAGTTTGATAACCTCACGTTAGCCAGCTATGTGCTCCAGAGACAGAAAAAACACCCATGCTTTCAATAAAAGGGATATTAGAGTTAAGTGAAAATCCCTATATAACCTTGCATTTCTTCATTTCAGAAGAGCTACTTCATGGCAAGCACTTTTGCTTATGCCTACTTGTCTAGCCTCTGAAAGATCTGGTTTCCAAAGCAGCTGTTTGCTAAAGTCCTTACCTGGCACATGAACTGTACAGGGTTGGCTGCATTAGCCAACAAATTGCTGATTTCCTCCATGTCAGTGTGGTAAGTGACACTTGTTTCTCCCACCATCAAGTCCCCTGAATATATCTGCAGGGGCACTGTCCCAGAGGTTAAATCTTTGAAAAGAAATAGCAAAAATCACCATTAGCACAAACAATGGGCATGAGTTTGCATGACATACTGTGAGGACAGGAGTTTGTGTGTACTGCCAGATGGATACCAGAACAGTTTCTGCTATATTGAATTCATAAACAGTCTTGAAAAGCGTAATGATCTTGGAACACTAGGTAGGTGCTTTGGAACTACCTTCTTTATAGCTATGTCAATGCACATAACCTGCTAGGTCCTCTGCTAACAGTAGACTGGACTCATGTTAAAAGTACTCCACCTTGAACCAGAAAGCCTCACGTCCCTCCACCCCTGGCTTCTCTGGAGGTGTCTATAAAGCCATACCATAAATACAAAGAGCTAGGGAAGACGGGGAGAGAAACCAGAAAAGTCACTAGAAATTCTGCCACCTCTGTCAGCCTCACTGGTCTCTGAATAAAATCAATTAAAATGAATTCCAGCTTTGCAACTTTACCCATGAACAGGATTATCTTTTACCTGCACCTTGTAGCTTCTTGATGCTTTTGTCTAGGATGCATTTATAAGTCTGAACTTTCTCTTTGAAACACAGGTATTTTGAATCCCACTAAAATTAGTCTTTCCCTGTTAACAACTCGGGAAGTCATGAAACCATTAATAACACAAAGGAAATAAAAATTATTTCTCTTACTGTTAGAAACTTCAGAGCTTACATTGTACACTCCATCAATGTGAAGGTCATGTTTATAATTCAAAGTACAAGTCAGTTTCCAGGTCAGTGTTTATATCATAAGTCTTGACTTAAGACAGATTAAATTAAGGCTTTATATGTTCGTGAGGTCACCTTCTTTAAATCAACCCACTTCACTGACTTTATGGTAGTTGCTATAATGACTATTAGTGTCTGTTCTCAGAGAGAACAGCACAATGACTCTTCAAGAGGACAAACTAAAGTAGATTAAATAAAATCATGCTGGGAAAATAATATCAGTCTTTAAGGCTCTGAAATTGTGCCTTTAAAGTTCAGTGAACCTAAAGTTTAGACAACCTTCAGTTTTGTAAATGTAAATATTTAGAGTGACAGAACATATCTAAATTAAAAGGCAAGCCAGAATAAATAGTTTCAGCTCTGATCAGAGAGATCACTACACATTAAACACATGCCATTATAGTAATGTAATTATTTACTGGCACTTACCTTCTCTCTTGGTGCTCTGCCAATGCTAATATGGTGGTGGTCATAACACACAGCTAAGTTCAAAATGCTCTACAAGCTGCAATCTGTTCTCAGAACTCCCAGCAAGGTGTTTCCACCCTGCAACCCTACTGCTGCTGAGGGGAAAAGAGAGCCCACAAGCAGCAGGCTCTCTCAGTTCCTCATCAAAAGTATCACAGGTGAGAATGCAAGTTCAAGATTTCTGACTCAAGTTTTTCTGCATTGCAATCTTTACCCTTATCCCCCTGGCACTTCTCAGGACAGACAGGTTGAGATAGGAAGGAAGCAATGGGGAAGGAGCGGGGCGGGAGTGAATCTCAGTCCATCTTACTTGGAGCCTTCACAGAGATTGTGTACTCATTCTCCATCTCAGCCAGCACACGTACAGAGGATGCATTCTCTGGAGAAAATTCAACTTCAGTTTTCATTTCACCATCTAGTTTACATTTCAGGATAATATAAACTGTTGTCTGCACCTAAGACAAAAGGCATTACAACACACAGGTTCAAAAAAACCCACTTATCGGTTAAGTCCCTTTTCTAGGGATTTTGTTCCCATTGCAGCTAACACATCAATTACCCTCTATCATTTTCACAGTTGAATCATTTTCAGGAACAACTTTCAGTCACAGACTAACTGGGCAGGTGGCTTCTGCTACAGCTTGCACCAGTATGGATACAAGCATTACACTGATAGAACTTGAGATTTATTAGATAGATTTATAAACTGATTAGGGCTGGATTTATGAAATTATTAACTTTCAACTCGATCCATCTCTTCCCTTAAGCAGCACAGCCACATTCTAAACAGAAACAAAAGGAAGAAACTTAGACTCTTTCCATCTGAGGGGATGCTATACTAAAAAGTGCTGGTTTTCAGACAAGAAGCCAAGCTTCTTGTCATGATCCAAGCTTTTCAGGGTCACTTGCAAGGCATGCACCAGTATTGTCATATTAGACTGGATACTGACTGTGGAGTTAATCAGTTCATTACAGTCATCTTACTCCACTTGCCACCAGAACAGAGGAAGGAGTGTGAGGAACAGAGGAAGGAGTGTGAGGCTGCCTCACAGCACCCAAGCCAAGCAGCTATGTTAATGAGACAGTCATTAAGTAACACCACAGCCTAGACAGCACCAAGCACTGCACGTTACCAAGCTACTCCTGGGCCTAGGGAGTCAAGCCCATGAAACAAGAGACATGGAGCACAGGGGCTGAACAGGAAGGTGACAGAAGAAGAATTCAGGATTATTTCCATGCCTGTAAAGCTAACCATTGCAAAGCAGCATAATGGGTTGCAGCAGCTCACAGTAAGAACACATCCCAAGGAGTGGACATACAGTACCCCACATTGTATGCGTTTGGGCTGCACCACTGGATGGTCCCCAGTGCTCTTGGATGATCCATGTTCTTCATTCATGGCAAGTCTGTGGGAGTCAACTGGATTCTTCTCGTCTTCTGTTTCTGTATCAGTCACAGAGTCACAGCCTGAGTCTAAAATAAAGTATACAGAGTCCTGTTGTATCACTCTGCTTTGCTGAAAATGCTTATCACACACATCCATCCTGAAAAACAGCCGTGAAGGTGCTGGGGTGGAACTTGCTATTCCTCTCAAACAAACGCTCAGAAAAGGGGATCTAGTTGAAGAAACGGAAACTACAGAGTTTCCTCTTTTTTTCCCCTTGCGAGGATTTAAGGAGGAAATTCACAAAGACATAAAAGCAGTAGAGTAGCGCTGAATATGCTTACAGAACAAACAACAGCAGCACTCTTTGCTGAGCTGGATAGTCCCCTCACGTTAGACAGGAAAATTAGCATGTGAACATCTAATATAAGAATGATCAGTATCTGAACTCATCTGACTCAAGCAGCACTCTGATACACTGTAGGACGGGCAGCAGCCTTTAGTCTTACTTTCCTAAAGTAAAACATGGAAACCAATGTTTCTGTCATTTCAGTAGCATCTTTAGTTTTCTCAGTGTTGCTTACCCCAACTCCCAAGTTCATTATTGCATCAAAAAATAAAACATGAAACGGTGATCTGAAGGGGTTCTGCTCAGTAAGCAAGAACCATAAGCTCCAGTATCTATACGAGAGTGAAATTGAAAAGTACCAGAACCTTTGCATTGAAAAGTAACAGCACTTTACCTAAACAGACTCAAGAGCAGAATAAACACAGGTAAGCCTACAATACGTGTGTACAAAACAATGTTCTCACTCTCATTTCCCAAAACCAGCAGGGGTATTGATAGAAGTGCAAACAAACTGAATTGATACCACTGGCCAAAAAAAAACCCCAGGTTACCTATCCCTGCCAGGAAATACTTTTCTCAGCTAGAGAAAGGAAACAAAAGACAATTACGTAGCTACTTAGTACAGAACACTTTTTTAGCTAGTTTCTATTCCTTCATTCACATGGTTCACACCATTCCCCCCCCAATCTCCCAGAACACAAGGTGAAAGTCACTGACTCCATTTTGTTAGAAGACTATCAGGACTTCTTAAAACTATCTCCCATGGTCAGAATTTCCCAAACTTTGTAAGCCTGTGGAGCAGTCAAGGATTTAAGACAACATTTGGGAACTTCCACATTATTTACTACTTAGTAAAAAACACATCTGTAAAGAGTAGTACAAATTATTTACCAGATAAAATCTCAGACTTGGACTGTCATGGTTCTTATATTAGTAAGAAATATTCTATTTAAAATGCTCAGTCCTGATGAGAAAGACCTAAATGATGAACTGTTCCGTCAAACCTGTGGCATCCATACAGTGAAGCTGCCAAGAACTGATTTCACTCAGAATCCCCCAGTCTCCAAGTACATCAAGTTTCCACAAATCAAGAGAGCAAAATAACTATAAGTGGGCCACTATTAGGAGTTCATGTCTTCCTAATTTCAAACTGAAGCTTGAAGTCAGTCAGGAATTTTAATGTAGACTACTTCATTATTGTTATTACCACCAAAGACTTAAACTAAGGATATCTGAAGTGCTTTGTCACACCATTCTTTAAAAGGTATTTTTGATACATTTGAATGGGATTTTAGGAATTATAGGAAAGTTTTATGCCACAAAGCTTTAGCAAATCATTCAGCTAAATTTTTTTTCACAAATTGTGGTGCACGCACACTTAACTAAGCATGTGAATCTCTCCACATGGTAAATAAGCCTACTTACATGAGTAGAAGTAGACTGCTGCTTTAATGTTTGCTGTAGAAAGAATAGAGCCAAAAATTTGCAGCTCTGAAGTTCAAGTAAGGCACGAGCACTAACATCAACATTTCTTAAACCAACCTAGAACACTACATGTAATTCAGCAAACAGATTTTAATAATGGACCAGATCTGAAGATTTGACTAAGCAACTCCTTTGACACAGGGCTGAAGGCTGTACTGTAGGTGGTCTTTGGAATTTTCAGACTGGTACCAAGTATTAGAGAAAACTAACTGAGGCATTATATTCCTTAACTCAGTATTTCGACTGATACTGTTCAAAGTCATCAGCTGCAAGAACCAGACACATTTTTGGAACCCTCCTCTTAGAGAAATATGGACTACTCCCACCTGGGAGTGCAAGGCTGCCCTGCTGCAAACAGGAGAAAAAGCGCTGGTCCCACATCCTTCCATTATGTGATAGGTATCAATTCAGGTGTTTGGCATGTGCAGAGCAAGATGCCAAGTCTTTTGGGGAGAAGAGGCAAGTGTTACTAGAATAGTGTCTCTAATCTCTGTTGGTTACTTCCAATATGACTAAATCAGAACTACTAAGCTCACAGCAGATGAGAGAGCCAGTGATGGCCAAAACACAGCAACACACTGATGTTCCTGCAACACATGCACAAATGGACACTTGCCAGCATCCTGATCCTCAGGGCTTCATCTCCAACCCAATACAGAACCATCAGTGTGGTAATTTTTTACCTCACTTGGCCAACATGTTGTCCTTTTCAGAGAAAAATCAAACCAAAGCTGTGGATCTCAGCTACAATGTACACAGCAAACAAGGATAAGGGGGCAAGAGGGGAACAAGCCCCCTGGTCTCTCTGCTTTAGTGCTGTTATTTGATACTAGAAACATTTTAGCAAATAAAGAATAACTAGAGCTTTTAAGAAGTTCTGGCATTGCACTTCTGCATTCTTGTAACAGAGTTGACTGCCTGGAGGTCATGTGAACACAGAGCTCTTAGGTAATACAGGAAGAAGCGCACAATGTTAATCAGTAATTGGATTAATAGGAACAGGCACTCAGTTTCAGGCATGAATTATGAATGTTTTTTCATTCAGAAAATACTGAAATTGCAAAATACCAAATTCTCACATAAGCAGTGAGGTGATCCTATGATTCAACTTGCAAGTTCCAGTCATGTGCTAGTGACTGACTCATGAACATGCAAGCACTGGAAGAGGAAACCATCCCATTACATTTGATAATATCCATGCTCTAAAGCTTTGTTAGAGCAAGTGTCCCACTCACTAAGATACTTGAGTAATGACAACCCATTTACATATACAGATTCAGCAGTTATAACATTGCAATAATAGCCAGCCTAGTGAGGACATCACTGAAGAGATCAACAGACTCATTAAAGTTAAGTGAATACCTGAATTAAGCTTCTCCATGAGCACGTGCTGTAGGTCAACACTCGTGGTTATAAGAGGCTCTCCCTTTCTGTTCCCTTTTAAACAGAGGCTACTTCAGGCCTCACTTGACAATCTGTGAAATACTTGTCAGAACAGCAGCCAGGGGAGGAGATGTGGTCCAAGTAACGCCACCACATTTCCCCTTGAAGAACATGCCCTCCTCCAGGACACATCAGCAGCTGAGCTGCAGAGAGCAGCTTCACGCCCTTCTTGCCTGCCCTGCTGGCTCCCTGCACAGCTGTCCTGCAGACACCCACCCCAGGGAAAAGCCCAGGGAAAATACAGGCACGGACATGTGCTTCAAGAGCCATTTAGCAGCTTTAGAAACTCATATGAGCAGCCAGTTATTTTGACCTGCCGCTGTAGAGCACACAGAGCTCGCCCTATCATCCATTTCCTCCTGGCAGAGCTGGCGGGCTATCGGCATGGAGCCGACAGCTGTGGTTTCTCACAAGTCAGCGTTACACCACAGGACATGTGAATGCTCTTGGAAGAAGTCAGCAGCCTGTCCAGAGCACTCTGTCACCCAGATATTAATGCTAATGGCACAACTGGGAAACAGCTGGTCTCTTAGTTCTGTGTGTAGACCAGCCCCTCAGTGACATCTGTAAACACCTCCCATTCTGTCCATCAACTAGTTGGGACAATTAGCTCTCACAAGGCCTCAGACTTTCACCTCACTGTGCTTAGAGCAAGAGGGAAGACCCTCAAAGAGAGCTCCTACTTTTACCTGAAGCTTACAACTGGCTAGTATCCTTTCCCAAGTGCTAATAAGGACATGAAGTCTCCCAGAGCAACTCCAGCTACATTTGCAAGAAGCAGACAAAGTACTGACAAGTAGTCAGGGAAAGCAGGGAAAGTTATCTTTCATCATGCTATCATCAGAGCCCCTGCTTTACCAACGAGATAAACACACATCAGAGAAACATCTCGTGATAAGTCCTCAGAACTGGCCGATACTGCAGCAACACTTCCCGTTTCAACTGTGTGGAGAGAAGCATGCAGAAAAACAGCAAGTGAAAAGAACAAAGCACAGGAAAATTTAAGACTTTGTAAAACTGTCCATACAGAGCAAAAAAAGTATGGGACATCTCCCCCTTCTCCCCAAACCCCTCATCCCAAGCAGCTCATCTACAAGCACAGCACCTATAAACAGATTTTCAGTTCTACAAAGAGCATAGTCATGTTTCATATGCCATGCCATACATCATGCAAAGTTTGAAATGATAAACTATTTCTCATCCTCCATCAAGGAAACAAGGTGTATTTTACTATGTCAAGTTTTGCTAAGGTTCTTGCAGGTCTAGTGGTCAAGTTGTGACTGGATCAAGACTATAAACCTAAAGAACTAGCTGGGGTGCACAGGAACGGGACAGAGATAGGGAAGACGTTGAGGAAGAGGTAGGGTTCTGGCCACCCAGACAACAGAAATTGTGTACGTGACCAAAATCTCAAGCAAGGGGGGCTGGAATAGTTCACTTCCACTACTTCTGGCACAAAGAGAACACATACTGACAAGGCATATGCATGCCTCTTACGACTTTCAAGGGTGTCAAGAATCACATTATACTCATCCCTGATTCAAATCCTCCTGAGAAGCCACAGGTAAGAAGCATGAACATCCAATTTGCTAATTCATTATCTCCTCTTGCAGTATTTCCTTGCTTCAATTTAAGTGCAATGCATAATGCTTGCATGACACAAAACTGTCCCCATAAAAGCCTACAAACCTGGAACTCCACCTCAGAGCTGGGCAGCTGTCAGGAAACATCCCACCAGTCACTGTTTGACTGAATTGTGTGGTTCTTCAAGTGGTTTCAGTAGATCTAAGCCCACATTACTACTGCAAGGGCCATCACAGCTCCCCTCTCCTTCACATAATTTCTCTTGGAATACTCTTGCAGTCCATTGCTACACCGGATCATCCAGACAGATGAAAGGTGGAGAATGAGGCAGACACTCTTCTGCAGCACTAAGGTCAGCCTTTGCCACTGGTGAAACTTGACCCTGGGAAACTCAAGATACACTGTTATTCTCAAGTAACTTGAAAAAAAGCCACAAAAGTCTTACAAAATGCAACTCTGGAAGCAAAACAACTGTCCAAGGACACAAGAAGGGTCTGTGAAATAACCTAAATTCTGTTCCATACATCTCTTCAGACTTGCTCTGTAAAGCATCTTTGTCTTGACCACATGCTTCTGCCAAGATTTTTCAGAAATTACTTCAGCTGCTCCAGACTTGAATGTGATCAGTGATGGCCACTGGGCTCTTACTTTAAGCAAGCATCTTAAAGCCTTGCAGTTCTCATTAGCAGACACCTAGAATTAGTCTCAGACATCACCATAAAGTAACCTGTGAGGAGATTATCAGAACCACAAGCCACAGAGAAATACAACTAGTATTTGCAAAGTACATAAAGACTATTAGAGAGTGAAGCTTCTTAACCACAACAGTTTCTGTCCTTTACTATTTCTGAGCTATCATTTCATTATCTCTGTTTAAAAAGCTCTAAACAAGTATGCACTTATGCTAGCACTGCTCGAATTTTATACTACCAGGAAAGAAAACCCATGAAGTACTGCTTTTTATGTAAATAAACTGGGACTTTATGAAACACCTTGATGACAATTAATCAATCCTGCAGCTGGGAAAATATTTTAGCTGCTTGATCCCATATGCTACAGATGGATAAGAACATACATGCATTTCTCTCAGGGAACTCTCAGAATCACTTGGGGGCTTAGTTAAGGTTTCTCCAATTGCTTTAGCCAGCTCTCTAAAGTCTTTCCAGCATCAGTCACGTATATCCATGCATGGAGAGGCATGCTACCAGCATGTTCTCTCAACCTGAACTCCTGTGCAAGAACGTCACAGTTTCCTCTCCTTGACAGGCAGTGAGAACCAGCCAGGCTGCTGAGCTCCCGTATAACAAAGCAGGCTCTCATTTGCACCCAGGGGTGACTCTAATGATGGAATAGGTTGTTCAGAGAGGCTACAAAGTCCTGCAGAGTCTCCACCTGCAGAGACATTCAAAACCCTACTGGGAATGGTCTTGGGCAACCTGCTTTACCTAACCATGCTTGAGCTGAAAGTTTAGATGATCTCAGGAGGTCCCTCCCAACTTGAATGATATGGTCTCAATTTTCATCTGTGGTTTCATCAGTGCAACAGAAGAAAGCCAAGAATTTAATTCAATTCCTTGACATGAACAGGAGGAAGAATTATACAGCTTACGTGGTTCTTCTTATGCCATTTCCCTCTCAAAAAGCTTACTGTCTTGGTCTCTGGCACCTCTCAACAAGCCCTCAGTAGGTGGAGTAACATTTCAGCTCCTCCTGATCTACAAAGCTCAAAAGAAGTTCTCATTTCCTTCTAACTATCCCACTGTCCTTCTAACTCCATCTTCACCGTATGATTCCTTACACTGATTTCTGACCCTCTTATTTCACAAAAAGTTGTTAGTACTCATCTTTCATTCTTTTCTGTTCCAGGGCACCAGAGCTCTGCTAAGCCGAGGCTGCACTTGTCCTCCAGCAGCACAGAACACAGCTGCTGTCATATTCAGTTATCACCTCAGCAATCTCAGGCAGATGTGGACTTCCTCTTGTTTTTACCCACAAGAGATGTCTTGCATACAGAAAGCTGAAAGCCACTGATTAATTAGTAAATGCTTTGGAAACATCAGCTTTCAGAGTGGGAAATTTGAAATGTTTCAAAACAACACAGGTAGGGACAAATAAACTGGGGCAATTGAAGTCAAGTGAGCTTTGAGAACACCCGAGGAAGAGAAAGGCCACTGACTGACTCCCAGCTGCTCAGTGCACACAGAAGAGCTATCACAATCCAGGCAAGAGAGGTTAAGCAGCAGGCTGGTCACTGCACCCTGGCTAGTGACTATACCCTGCTGGACCAGAGCTGGTTTGTACATCCTGAGCAAGATTGTTTCATCTAGAGAAAAGGAGACTTCAGGGGGAATTTAGTGCTTTCTACAACTATCAGAGAGAAGGCTGGGCTGTAGACTCTCTTCTCCCAGGCAACATGCAATAGGACAAGATGAAGGAGCTTCAAGTTGCTTTGAAGGAGGCTTAGACTGGATACTATGAAAAATTTCTTCACTGAAAGGGTGGTCAAGCATCAGAACAGGCTCCCCAAGCAAGTGGTGGGATCACCGTCCCTGAAACTGTTAAAAAAAAAGTAGATGTGGTATTGAAGAACATGGTTTAGTGATAGACTTAGCAGTGTTAGGTTAGTAGTTGGACTTCATCGTTAAGATCTCTTCCAGCCGTAATAATTCTGTGATTTCCATCCCCTCAGCACAGTTATTGCATAGTCTGAGAAACTTCCCCACAGATCATCAGAGTACCTGCAAATGTAAGTGTTCATGTGCTCTGTAGTTTGCCAGAGTTGAGAAACTTTAGAAGTAAAAATACCACACCTACAAGATGGCAAGATTCAGCATCAGCACACAGTTGCCAACAAGGCTAGATGAATGTTTCCTCATTTCTGAATTCATACTAAACTAATAAAATTAAAATAGGTTTCAGCATGTGATGTCTGGGGGTGTCATGTTCTCATGATGCCCTAAACAAACCACAGCCAACAGCTGTGCTAGAGGCAACAACCTGCACAGGGCCAGTGTGAAGCCTCTAGAGAAGAATTTGCCCTGACTGTGTCCTGTACCATGCCTCAGTATTCAGCAGTGAGGAAGCTGAATCATTTTAGCATCAGGCCTAGTTGTGACACAGCTGTTAGAGGTACAGGGGAAGAGAAGTACCTCCCAGAGGAAGACACCCAGACCCAAACAATTTCAAATACAGTCATGAACTTCCTTTGCTAGGTGCTGTAAGAATTAAGGGCTGCCTTAATCAGGAAAAATTCATACTTAACTAAGACCAGAGCAGAAGCTGTGTTACTCTGTGGGAGAGGTTTGCTGTCACAAACATATTAAGTTACTCATGCTGCAACCAAACCATACAGCAGAATTTTTTTTAACCAGTCAAGAAGAAAGTTTTCACAGTTTCACCCAAAAAAAGGAACTATGTACACCTGGAGCTATCTTCAGGGGAAACATCAGAACATTTGCATTTGAGGCCATTCACAAAATGTGTACAATCACACAATAGAAGAGGTCACAGAGCCATTTTTGCCCCACACAGAAGTAGGATCTGATATGTTCATCCAAATAATTTGCCCATGACAGCAGCCCATAATAAATAGGTTCTTCTTTCACAAGAATCAGAGTGACAGCAGATGGCTCACCTTTGCAATTGCTGTGATGCGCACAAACCAAAAACCTGACATGGCATGCAGGTGACAGCCACATCAGCTGTGACTGCCATAACAGTAACAGAAGTCCAGAAATTCTAAATCTTTGTGTATCAAACTATCCAGAACATGTTCCAGCAGACTCCACAGCAAATGAGTTTAGTTTTATCTCATTTTTTCTCTCAGTCAAGTATTTTCTAGATACGCTGGCATCAGTCTGAGATCAACGCTTATTAAAGTGAGAAAACAGAAAATAAACAAGATTTTTTTTTTGTTATGTAGAAACAACAAAAATCTAAAGCACAAACTCCCTTTCAAAATACCACCTACATAAAACCAAAGCACAGTTTGTTTCAGCACATGCTAACTTGCAGCACAGATGAAGAACTTTAGATCCAACTGTGAGAAGTCAGACTCTAGAGCCTTACCCTATGAAGTTTTGCAATAGATGTCTGGCAGCCAGCCAACTAATGAGCAAGGCAGCCCACTAAATGGCTGCTCAGAATGCAGCAAGCTTGGCAGCAAGACTGGCAAGAACTGCCTCTGGAGAAAGACTTCAGAATCAACATCCCTTTGTATTCTCACACACTCTTCAACTATACTAGAACTTACTCCTAGTCTGGCGTAAAATGACTTTGACAGTCCTTGGGTATGTTTAGTAACACCACTAACACTAATAAATCTCCCCAGTTTTGAGCTGCAGATTTAAAATCAACAAAATATTGGTTCTGTGTCCTAGAACCAAGTTTGGAGGAAAACAGTACCTGAATTTTGCTTTTGACAGAAAGCATCAGAAAGGCTAATTTAATCCCCATTCAGTTTTATTTTTCAGAGTATAAAGGTTCAGCCACTGTTTTCTGTCTTCTTCCAGACTGAAAGCAAAGGATCTGGACTTACTTGAGCTCGAGGTTTAGTTTAGCTCTAGCATTGGGAAAACAAGATGTTTTAGAGGTATGTGAAAGGGAGATGCAAATTTTCAGCTTACAAAGGTTTTTAAAAGGTACTAAAAAGTATCTGTTGTGACCTGGTTACCTGAGAATGACATCTTCAGCATAATCCTGAAATAATCATTTTTCAGGGGAACTGTTTCGGCCAAGATCATGACTTTCAAAATTTATTTTTACTGTGATAAATGTGTCATCATAATTACTGCAGTTGTAATCCTGGCATAAGGCACATTTATGCACACAACACTAGACACACTGCCTCGTCCATGGCATGGAATAGAGCTAAATCATAAGCTAAGATGCAATTGCAGGATTCCAGCCTTGCTGAGGCTGACAAAAAATACTATAACCCTACCCATGGCAATGGCATAAAAATACCCAGACCAGCACAGCTGCCCAGAGCTCTCCACCTTCATTTCAACAGAAACTATGAGAAAGGAATTCTACAAACTCTTCTAGAGTTTAGGGAAGTTTAGAATCAATTAAAACTCAGTACATTGGGCTTGTGTAATATCCAGCTCAATACTTCTGTGCTAGTAAGTCCTCTGTGCTATTACAAGGTGATCACTTTCAGACTGGTTGGGTTATTTTTAAGGCCATCAGTGCTATTCTTTAATTAATCTCTGCCTTTTCATCATAGGTAACAAAGTGATCTGTTGCCAGTATGATTACATCTTTGATTTTAGGCCCAGTGCTAGAGAATACATATTAGATTTTATTTTGGTTCTGATACGACAGAAAAAAAGCTGAAGAAAAAGATAATTCTTTTTCTTTAACTAACTAAATAAAAAAAATTCCACTGATTGGGGTCAATAAACTGCCGAGTACAGTATTTACAGTCAGAATTTTAAATATAGAAAGTTTTCATTTTCAATTTGCTTCAAAAGCAGGCACCCAAGAAAACCCCAAATTCAGAACTTCTCTGTGAGTTGCTGGTAATTTCTCCTGAATTAGGGACCAGCCAACCAGGCATAGAAAAATTTGCTTGCATAGCTTTCTAGTTTACACAGATTGGACAATTTGCTTTTGTTTGCTCTTTAAGTAAAGCACATTACCAGCGTTAAAATAAACAGTACCATGTATCTCCCTCCTCCAACCAGAAAGCATGGCTCCTAGCTATGCTCTTACCTTCCGAAATAGCCTTCTCAACAGCTGCAAGGTAAGCATCAGGCTCATCATCATTTGTGAGCTCCTGCCACTGACACCAGTCCTTGAAAAAGGTCACGTAATCGTCACAGTCCGTAACACCACAGAACAGCTTGACTACTTTGCACGGGGGCCATAAAGCTTCCTGAAGGCTCTGCAGGATGTGAGGAACATAAAAAGTCTGCACTAGCTCAGCAGAAAGCAAAAGGATGATACTCCGACTTCTGCTGAACAGGGCCAGCTCCTGGTGGGAGATGGCAGAGTTGTCTTCCAGCTGGTAGCTCAGAATGCGATGCTTTCGGACGTGCCAAGTAAAGAGGAAGAGGTTCTGGAGGTACTGACACCATTCAGCGGCATCACTTGCATATACAATCAGCACATCATATTCTCCAGGGGCTCCTGTACAGGTGCAAGATGATCACAGGAAAAAGGATTAAATTCAAACTGTGAACTGACCCACAGCTTTGCAACAAAAAACCCCGCAGCACTGTCTCTAACTCCTGTCAGAAACTACAAAGCATTTCAAAAGAACAGTAATTCTATCCCAAAGTGAGGTGCTCACAGCCACAAAGCACTTCTAAGGGTGAATGAACTCCTACTTGCATCTACTCCACTAAATTTAAGTACTTTTTTCCATTCTTAAAAATGAAAAATATTAAAATGCTCTTCCTATAAAGAAGAGCATTTCCTATGTAGTTTCAAGATAACCAAACTACACACAGAGATTTACAGATTTAAAGCATTCTGATAAGGGAAAAAAAAAAAGCCACAAAAACCAGACCTTCAAAACAAACTAGCTTGAAAAAGAGAGTTCACTCTCACATGAAAAGTTAAAATAATTTTAGGCAATTATAGAGTCTCTGCAACACAACTGCACATCATTACATGTCCAAGTGGAGCAGACACCAAACAGCACACCTAAAATCACAAAGTCCTTTATTTAAATGAGGTCACACAATGCTTACAGGAAGTCACTACGGCCCCCGTGGTGTTAGATATTTGCTCTCATTGCAGCAGAAAGCAAACTGCCTGCAAAGTATGCATGCAACTAAGGGAACAGCAGCCCCAGTGCTCACACCACAGCCACTGTGTCGTTCAGGCTTCAGACATTTTGCAAGGCTGTGTTAAGAGTCCTTCCTCAAAACTGTCATAGAAAGTTTTCCCAACAATTTTTGGAATGACAAACACTCTCGTCAGAGGGAAAGAACTAATACAGTAGTGGCAGCCATAAGACAGCCCAAAATATGCTCACCAAAGTTGACTTCTCCCGTAATTCTCTAGAGACAGCTTCTACCTACAGACTCATGCATTTCAGCGCTCTGGCACAAAAGCACTTAAAAATGTTAACAGCATGCCAAGAGTAGGTGCAAATTGAACCAGTGTGACACAATGCAGTGCTCTCCCACCAATCTCAAGGAAACTTTTAAGTCTAAATTTAATTTTTTCCATTTACCTGTGAAGAAGTTTACTCAAAATTGAGGTTTACAGCTCAGGTCCGTGGTAAATTTCAGAGCTGAGCATTTAAAATCTTGTTAACAAATTGTCTTCTAATTCCAGTTTGACTCTTAGAAATGTCAACATTTTCAACCCATCTCCATCACGAAGCAAGCAAAGGCAAATTTTTCCAATTAAAGCAGAGAGCAACGCCTAAAATTTGGCAGCCAAAAAGAGGATCTGCAGAGTAAATTTACCAGAACTGAAGACAACAGTTTTGCAGTCACCTTAGAAAAATTCAACCAAAATTGCACAGCCTCCTAAGACTTCATTCTATCACCTTCCCCAGAACCTTCATTAAGAAATAAGCCTGAAACAATGTCTAGACTGAGGGACCCCAGCCCTAAATTATACAATTAGCAGCTTTAAACTGTAGTTCAGTGTTGTATCAGTCCCCTTGTTGGAGGGCAGAACTGAGCCGAGACAGACTTCTTGTTTCTCACAGTATGAAAAGGGTGCTGGTTTATTCCTCTTTACAGCTCAGCCATCCTGACTCCAACTATTCACTGACCCTGGCTGCAGCAGCTCCTGCTGTAGGTTTCCCTTGCAGCCTCTGACTGCTGGATATTTCCTGTTAAACTAGGACTGCATACATTAGTTTGCAGACTCTGAATGCAGGCTTTCACCCAGCTTGACTGTGGCTGCAGGTTTCAACAGGCTCTAACTGCAGACCCAGACTGACCTCACAGCAGTGATTTTCTCTCCCCAGGATCTTTCTTCTTCATGATTCTTCATCAGCTTACCCACTCCCTTTTACCACACTTATTGGATATAGCTGTGACGACTCAGGAGCAAGGCTGTATTGGGTAATTAACACAGCTGTCACTTACCAAAGGCAAGGTCACCTGTACTCCCTTCTACAGTTCAGCAGCAGAGATACAATTGAGAAGAATGAAGATGTGCTCAGTGCTCAACCAATAGTATTACAGTTACCTGCATAAATAAGGAAGTCTCTAGCAGTGAAAGGATGATATCGTAGCTATGGAGAACGTGGACAGTGCAGTGCTGACATATTCACTAGCACCGCATGTTTGTGGGTGAATACAGCTCCTGAACCACACATGGAGGCTTGTATGAGACAGCGCTCCCAAAGGAGAGGATGCAGCAAACTCTTAAAGCAGAGTCCTCGGGACTCAAAACCCTGGGACCTTTAAGCTAAGAGGGCAGAACTGCTGTGAAAAAAGATGGCTTGCACACCACCGTTGCCAAAATATCACTGATGGTGGCTGAACACCACCTGGCAAAGACAACAGAATTACATGAGCTAAACCATGAAAACCAAGCGGAATTCAAGTTTTATTCCAGAAAGGAAGATGTACCACAGACTTCTGCTTCTACTGCCCTGGGCTGATTTACATGCAGTACAGTGGGAAAGGACAGCACAACTGACTGCTGAGAATGGAGCCCACGCATTCCACAATGGCCAGCCGAGCCCAGCCTCAACAGATGGGGAGACCACACAATGACTCTGAGGCATGCCCAAAGCTCCTTACGTGCTCCTGGCACTCTCTGGCAGTAGCCCCACCTCCAGCCTCTGGAAAAAAACCGTAATGGCCTCTTGGGCACTTTAACATTCTGTAAAATGGAACAACTAATCTTGTCATTCACTTTTAGGAAGCACACAGCTTCCACACTATACTTGTAAGCCAACATCCCCTTCTCCAGGTTTTCAATGAAAGTAAGCAGTTGTTCTTGGAGACAGGGTGGAAAAGCCATTGACTTTAAATATGCCTTGCACTGCAGGGACACAAAGTATCCAAGAATTCGTCCCTTCTCCACTGAGTAGATAAAGGATGCAAACTTCACAGACTCACTGCAAATTCCCTGCCAGAGCAGCGCAACATTCCCATCCAGGAGGAAGGAACTTCCTCTGGTGTTTAGGAAATGTATTGATTTCCTCACTAGCACTTGTCTACAAGAGCACCATTCCCCTTAACACAGCTGTACCAGCTCTCCTCAGGCCTTCTTACCTCAGCTCCTACAGCCTCTTACACATACAATAAACTGAAGAACAATGCCCCTAAAATGAGAACTGAGAAATAAAATTGCTGACTTCACTTGTAAAGCCAAAGTAACACTCCATGTTCATAAGCAAAAATACTGGAAGTGGGTCTTGCAGAGCTAAATAAGCTTAAGTCAGCATCATGTTTAAAAAGAAACACCAAAAATCTAGAATTCATTTCAATTGCAACATTCTCCTTTAAAAGAATGACACAGGACTCTCCTTCCTGGATCATGCTATTATTTGTCTAACCAAATAGCTGCCTTTGCAGCACTAACAACTGTCCAGTTGTCAGGGAACAGTGTCATCAAAATACAGAACATTTCAGGGAAGCTTTTCACAATTCTTCAAACAGCAGAAAAATCCACAGAGCACAGTTCAAAACATAATGTATACTCTGCCTATTGTACACATATAGAGAAATCCTCTAGTAAACACCAAACATTTTATTTTCTTAAACCCTGCCCTTAGATGGATGGTTTGACAACAGTTTTGACAGTCTGGTTTTGGAAAAGTCTTCAATTAAAGGAAGAAATATATGAACACTATATTCAATAGCAGGATGAAGAAAAATGGTTGGCTGGTGCAAGTCTATCTTTCACACTCTCAATTGTGATCTAGTTTTAAATTTTAACAATACCTTGTTACTGGAGTCCTAAGCTTAGAGTATTAAAAATACTTTTGCTTGTGTTACAAAATGTCAGCACTATTAACAATACTGCAGGGCATGTTCATTTATTTCATAGAAGATCATGAAGGTGTAGTTCTGTTGCAGTTTGCAATGATAAACCATAACTTTTGGACTGCTTTCCGCAGATAACTGCCTCTTCAGTGTTTAGCTGCACACTTCACTATACAGCAAGGGTAACAGACTGATGAGACTACAAACCAGTACCACAGAAATCCCTAAGATCTATAATTGAAATGTAAGTCCCACAAACTGAACAGCACAAACCACATGATACAAAGCTTTCCCCCTAGCTTACAAACTGCGCACAGAATGGAAGAGGTTGCAACAATTCAGTAAAAATCACATTTTTACATCACATACCCTCAGGGCAAGAGAACAGAAGTATACAAGACCATGTCATGTCTTCACAGTCCCTCTCTGAGAAGCACACAAATCAGGCTCACCTCCAGACTACGTCTGCAAGTAGTAAGGTGATGATCTTCAGGTTGAGCCCAAACATGCAACAGTGGTTTATGGCCATATCATGAGGTTCTGATTACCACTGAAATAACTAAACAATACTCTGGGGAAGCTGGCGTATCAGCTCTGGGTAAGACTACATCTTACATTATTAATTGCTATTATCTTTTATTTCATTCCATAAACCAAAAGGTTTGACTATTTTTCAATTTACAGATCATAAAATTTTCCATTGTACTAGTGGGCCCCATAAAGAATACTCAGGGCTTGTAGTAACACACAACTTTTTTGTGTCATCTTTCACATACCTCTCATAAATAGGTCATGAATTCTCATTGTTCACAGACCAGGTAAAAAAACTGAGTAAAACAGGTAAAAAAATCCTTCACTCCAACTCAGAGGATCATACGCAGTGGCAAACAATTTATTTTCATGTGCTACAAAAAAATCCATCTCCAATTCTGACTACATAAGGAAGGCATTATGTAACCTGTTCCAGTGTATTTTGTAGTTCACGTATATGGAGGATACAGAAATACTGCTATCCAAAATAACAATCCTTGACTGATGGGAATTGACTCTGCATGGAATACAATTTTCTATAGTATAAAGGAAACACAACTCAAGTGTCTTAATCAAATTCTTAAAAGAGAGAGCACTCCCAGGAGGTGATAAACTGCTAGTGGACCATTAACAGAACTCCTCAGCACCTTCCACATTTCAGCATGTGAAGTGTGTGTATTTAAGTGATGTTTGATGAAATAAATGCATTCTCTGCATGCACAGAATGCACAGTAATAGTGATCACATACAATAATTATTAACATCCTAGTGAGACTTCTTACCTCGACTGGAATAGAAAATCTTCACTTTAAATAAAATGCTGCAAACAAGCAAGAGGAAATAGCAGAATCAAAGCAGATAAAATTTCTGCAAACCAAACTTCACAGAGAGGAACAAGTGATTTGCATTACGATACATTAATCTAAAGCTGTTCTCTTTTTAAGGGTCTCTGTAAAATCACCTTCTGTTTATAGGGAGAAAAGTAGTTTTGCCCACAAGTCTCCTGAGGCCTCCCTTTATCTTATTTTTACCTCACAAGGAGATACGCGTCAATGAAACGCAAATGTTACTTCACACCCTGAGAACGGCACGTTTTTTCCTTTTTTAGATAAAACCCATATGCTTCCCTGCAAGGGGAGGAACTTGCAAACTGGGCATTAGCAAGACTTACACAATAAAGGCTAAACCACTGTTCCCTTGAGTTTGCAGCTCTATTCTAGGTAGACTTACCTTTATATGTTAGCTAAAACATTTTCAATTACAGCAAATTAGTTCAGCTTGTGATCCTGTGCCACTGTGGCAAGGGGCACCAAGTCATACCTCCAAAAGGAAGTGGTGCTGAACGATAAAGCCGTTTTTAGGAAAAACTGACCTCTTTATAAAACATCACAGAAAAAAATTGCAAGTGGTAAAGGCGTTCAGGGGAAAATTACTCTACAGAACACCCTCTCCCAGAGCTCGCTGATCTGCCAAGCCGAAGTGGACTTAAGACGCCAGCAGCTGCCCTGAACTTCAGACAAGTGAAGTAGGACAAGCTAGAAAGCGCTGCCGCCCGGCTACGAGCAAAGGAGCCACCGTTGCTCTGAAGAGCGCCAGGGCTCCCTGAACTGGGAGAGCGGTCCCTTCCCCTTCGCCCAGCAGCGGCACCGCCCCGCGGGGACAGCGGGCAGGGCTCCGCCACGCTCCGCTTGCCGGCACCTCGGAGCGGGGCAGCTGCGGAGAGCCCCGGCCCGCCGGAGCACAGCGGGGCTGCCGCGCAGCGCGACCGGGGGGAGAAGCCTCGCCGCCTCCCCGCGGCTCCCGGGACGACAGCCGCGGCACTTACCGGGGGCCGCCATGGTCCGGGGCTGGCGGGGAAGGGGCCGCTCCCCTTCCCTCACATCGGCGGCGCAGCAACGCGGCGCATCCCCCGCGGCCTCTCCTCGCCCACGGCACCGGACCCGGCACCGGACTCCTCCTGGCCCCGCCTCCCGCCCGCGGCGCCCCCTGCAGAGCCGGGCACCGGGCGGCTCCTGCCCTGCCCTGCGTCGCCTTCCCGGTACTCGGCGGGACTCTTCCCCAAGGAGGGAAACTGCCTTTTCCAGCCGGCACCAATCATACATTCCGTAGGTGGCCGAGGAAACAGCGCTACAAGGAGGAAAAGCTGTGTTACAGTGGTCTCGAGAAACCTAGTGCAATAGTTGTGGAAAAGAACAAGAAATACCTGCTTTATACTCCTCCTTAACTTAGGTTTTGTCGTGTCTTCTGTGAGCAAGGAAAACTCCTAGGGGGAAGCCAAGTTGTTCCCTACAGAATGAAGTAGCTTGATGGTCTGTGTTTTCATCTAGAAGACGCTGTCTTTCAAATGAGATTTACCATGTTTTGTAAGACTATGCTCATGTTTGAGCACAGAGACAATAAGCAGCAGAAGGACACTTACTTGAGAAAGTAGAACTCAACTTACTAATTTTGTCACTGAAGACAAAGCAACAGATTCTGCCTAAATTATTCAGCCTATTCCTTTGCAAGTTTAGAAAAAACACTTGTACGAGTGAGATCTTTCATTGACACACTTCAGCACAGCAAAAGCAGACCCCTTACAATCCAGCTTCCCAGCAGAGGCAGTCATTCCCAAGCAGAGTGGACATTCTGTATGCAGCTTAATGTCACCCCTCATGTTAGAACAGAGGTGGTTACAAGCAGAAAGGAACCAACTATTTTCCACTAATCAACTCATCTTAGAAGTTGGTCAAACTTTCTTGTTACCTCCAAATCTTTCTTAACTCAAAACCTACTTTAAGCTTACAAAATGTGTGCCACTGCCTGTATTCCAAAACCAAGGTGTTTGTTCTCTCAATAGGGAAGTGCTAGGACAAAAAGCACTTCCTGATGATAGAGCCTTATGAGTATCTCCAGGTATGCAAAGAAGAAACCATAACTTTCCCCTCTGAATCATCCCAAAAATATACACTAGAATAAAGAACACATGGGCACTGGAGAAGTGTGCAAATACAGAACCAACTTGGGATTTATGTAAAAGACAAAAGTTAACTAGGCAGGAGAGGGAGATACTTATTAACCAGAGGAGATGGAAAGTGAGCCAGCAAAGCAAACACATTCAGTAATTTCCCTAATTCCTCACAGCAGTTACTTCACACAGCAGGGCTTAAAGTAACAAAGTTTGCCACCAAAAGCTGCATCTCTTCCTTTCCCATGCAGGCAAAAGCACAAAAGTTTGCTGAGCTTTGCAGATGAAGCTTGGAGCTGTGGGTTACTGTAGAGGGAAATTACAAAAACTAAGAAATATTAGTTCCTGAAAGCAGTTTCCTTTCTGCAACACAGCCCCATGTTATTCCATACATAAAAGGGGCAAGACATGTCAAAACCAAGTAAATATATCTAAGCAAGCTTCAGCTGAACACCTCTTTTCTGCTACACAGGCAACCTGTACAAAATGCCAGAATCTTACAGTACAAGATATCACAAGAGCTGACTTCCAATTCCCCATGAGCGTGAACATGGAGCCTCCCAGAAACATCAACAACAGGCATGCTTTGCTGAGAACAGAGCCCACCCAGTTGTGTGTGTTCATTAGGCACCGGGGCACAGAACACCAATATTTGGAAATAGTTAAGTGCAGAGAGCTAGATAGAGAAAATTGAAAAAGCAAAATGCTGCCTACCTACCACCTTTTTTTTTTTTTTTACTCTGGCAGCCCTAAATCTAGAGTTTAAGCACAGGATTCCCTTCTTCCTTGGCCCACAGCAAGCTTCATAGTACAATCAATTGAAGAAAATCAAGAAAAGCACCATTCATCACAAAGGCAGGAATAGAGAACTACATCCAACAGAGCAAACCTTCAATTTTAAAGGAAAAAAAAACTTCCCTGGAAAAGTAACTAAAGCCACAGCAATATACAACAGGTGAATGAAATCTCAGCGTCATCAAGGTTCTGAGTACACTAACATGCTAAGCTTGTCCTGCTCAGCCTCATCTGGTGCTTCCACATCCACCCTTTTCCATGGGTCCAGAAGCTCCATTTAAGGCCAGGTCCAGGTCTTCAGCACTTACTTGAGCTATACCTGTTTCATACCCTATCTCCAGGCTTGAAGCCCTTCAAGCCTACATCGTAGATAGCCTTATCTCAAATTCCTTTTCTGTCTCTTTCTTACAGGTTGCCGCTTTAGGATCATGGCGCTACTTTTACCAACACCCTTTGCTCCTGTATGGATTTAGTACGAGTATTCAGTACGTTCCTGTACGGGTTCAGCTGCTTCACAGCTCATCTTTCCTGAGACCACCGGTGAATCCTGTTAGCAGCACCCAGCTCGGCGCCCGCCGCGCGGGTGAGCACTCTCAGCATGAGCCTGCCCACAGCTCTCCGCTTGTTCTCCTCCCCAACACAAGCTGACTCCTGCTCCCAGCATTCTCCTTTCAGTGATTTAAAACGGATTACGAGAAGGAGTAAACTGGTGAAACTTAAGTGGACTTAAGTTTAAGCCTTCCCGCTTCCAGACTCGACTGGGCACTCCGGGTTCCCAGCCCCTCTCCTGCCTTTGCACCACAGGCAGCCGCTAGGCAGTGCGTGCAGTTGCCTTGACACAGGCACAACACTGAGAGGGCCCTTCCCCGTCCCCTCACGACAGGAGCGTCGTCCCCCCTCCCCACCCAGGTCCGCCCGCCTCACGCCAGAGCCCCGACGCGGCGCAGCGCCAGCAACTCAGCAGGGCTAGGGGCGGGGCCGCGGAGGCGCGCACGCACGCACAAACGTACTCACGTACGCACGCACGTACGTACGCAGGCGTTGGCGCGCGCGCGGCACGTGTTGGCGTGGGCATCATGGCGGAGCGGCGCCCCGTGCCCAGCGACTTGTTCCCCCTCGTGCTCGCGTTCCTGCGCGAGAGCGGCTGCCAGGGCGCCGCGCGCGCCTTCGCCAGGGAGGCGGCGGCGGTGGCGGTGAGCGGGGAGAGCGGTGGGAGCGGGGAGCGGGGGCTCTTTGACCCACTGACTGACGGACCCTGGCTGACGCGGCCTCTCTCCCTTTAGAAGGAGCAGGACCCCAACGCGGCCTCCCTGCTGGACATCTTCACCTACTGGCTGCGGTAAGTCCCCTCGGGACGCGGGTGCCCCTCCGCCCGGCCCGCGCCCCGCAGGGCCCCGCTCAGCCCTTCTGCCCGCAGGTCTCCAGCGGCCAAGAAGAGAAAGCTGGTCCCGAACGGCGCCCAGGCGAAGAGGAAGCCGTCCGCCAGCAGCAGTGACAGCTCCAGCGAGGAGGATGAGAAGCCCCCGGCCAAGAAGCCAGGTAGGTTTGTGGGCGGCCCTAGTGCAGACCGCGGTTGTTTGGCATTGGCTTCTCACGTGCGTTTAGAGCTCAACTTCAGTAGCTCTTTTTAGCGGCTATCGGGCATTAGGTTTGTCTTGACTGATCTCGGTTTTGGCAGGTCTTTTGCCCGTGACAGGGAAGATATGTTCATTTTAAGGATCACCTTTTTATCTCGTTAAAATTTATGCACAGCAGAGTTTGTGTCCCGTAGAAAGTTTTAGCCATTCCAGATTAATGCCAGGCATCCATACTCTAGCAAAAACAAGACAAATACAACACATACTCACCTGCTGCTGGTGTGAGGTTGCTGCCCTTCTTTCTTTCAAGCTCATGTGCTAGTGCTATCAAAAATACATCCCTGTGCTGCACTTTGGTCTGTGTGAACTATATTTTTCCTTTTTATCTGAAACAGTTCTTGTGTCTTTTGTTAATCACTGCACACAAGATTGTGTGTGTCTAGCAGTTGATTTGTAGGAGGGAAGGAATAAATGAGGAGAAGGAGAAACACAGAAAGAAAATATGTCTTCAACTAGAGCCATCCTAAGGCTGAATTTGACCTTAGATCTGATTTTTATTTGATAAGGACAGTTGTAAATAGAACATGAGACAAAACTATTTATTTTGCTCCGCATTATTAAAAAGCAATCAGTAACCAGGAAGTGGATTTGGCTAAAACACATTTAGATGTCTGGAACCTTAACATGGCACTGCAGTGGCTCTCTTTGCACACACCAGTCTGTACTTGTTCAGCAGGTTTTTTAGCTGGAAGGTGTGCAAACCCAGCTAATATTATCTAAGTTTGGAGGGTGAGCTGTCCTTTTTGGTGACAGAAGTCTGCACTTAAATTTGTGTGACAAAGATAAAGTCTAGAACTGGTTTTATCTTTTTGCTTACCTCTTTTCGAGCAGTCTGCTGCACACTGCTCAAGAAACAAACTCAGTGTTATGAACTTCAGTCATGGTTTAATGACCTTAATCTATCCTTTTGCCCTGATACTAGTGCAGGACATAGGTACATGAAAATTGTGAATTAACTTGTCACCAATGTATGCTGTTCCTTATTTGCAGCTAAAGCATCAGCTGTGCCCAAAGCAAAAGCAGTTCCTGCAGCCAAGATGGCAGAGAGCAGCAGTGAGGACTCCAGTGATGATTCCGACTCGGAGGAGGAGAAGAAGCCAGCACAGGTTGCTTTTTCTTTCCAGCATCTTTAATGCACGTTTGACAGGGATGAATAATAGCAAATTTAACCAACAGAATTGCATATGAAATTGGGCTCACTTGTCCTGAACAATCAAGTGCCCAGGCTGTTGCAGATACAATGCCAAAAGATATTTCTGTACTGCCATTTGGACTGGGCCCAGGAAAAATTAGTTTTTCTCCTCAACCCAGTTTGTTTCATGTCCAAATCTGGTCCTTGCTTTTATCCTAAGACTGCCAGGGCTTACTTCCTTTGCAGAGAAAGATTACTTACAGTTGCTACTATAAGTTTGATTTTTATATGTGTGTATATATGTGTATATATATATGTATGTTTATGTAAAAAAGAGAATATTCTCTTTCCTTTTTCTTGCTGCAGTCATGGTCTTAGAAGTAAGGAAGAATGATGTCAGGGGAGGAAGAGTGATAACATTGTACACTAGAGGAGACCAGCTAGAGTTTCCCAGTCAGTATTTTCAGTCTTGAAGCTAGTGTGATCTGTAGAAGGAAGAGAACAGTGCCAGCCTTAGAGCTGCCCCATTTGGAGGAGGCAGAACTGAAGACTGATGTGCAAAGGAGGCTTCCAGTGCATTTCTGGGAGCAAAACTAGAGCAAAACTGTTATGGCAGGATTTTCAGACCCTGACCACTAAGCAGAGTGGTGTTTTCAAATCTAAGGGGTAACCTCTGTGAAGGACAGCTGTTTCTACACTCCTTATGTGTCCATCTTTTTAGCCTTGTTTTCTTTTCATGACTTTGAGGGTTAATCACTTTTTCCTGCTGTTGTTTAGAAAGGTGCAAAACCTGTGGTGAAGCCAGCTGGAACCAAAATCCAGCCTCAGAAGAAAGCAGAGAGTTCCAGTTCTGACTCAAGCAGCTCGGATGAAGGAGCACCAAAGAAGCAAACACCAAAACTAGCAACACCTAAATCAGGTACCTGTTAGTGTGTATCATGAGTGAAGTGCAAAATAAAAGAAGCAGGGGAGGAGTGCTGGGGACTGTACCTACATGCAAAGACATATGTATTAACATAGCAGTCTGAAAATCTGCTTTCCCTGCCATTTGCACTCTAGTCTAGTCTGTTCTGGTAGAGAGGTGTAGAACTGAATGCAAATAAAACATCTGGTCCTGAACACCACATTGTTTGAATAACTGTTTATGTTTTGCTTTTACCATTGTCTTCCCCTCAAAAAGCAGGGAAGAGCTTTACTGAGCCTTTAGTTTTGGAACTTCCCATGAGCTAGAAGACAGAGTTTCCAGAAAACTTTCTCTAAGGTTGCAGTAGGATAAACCAACAGTTTTGCAGTGCTACCTTAATCTGCTCTATAGGCTTCTGTGTCTTTTTTCTCTAAGACACTCACTGCTCAATGTAATTATTCCTCATCTACCATAGCTTGTTTTGCAATGTCTTTTTTTACTCCTCTCAAAAGGAGGTAAAGCTGTCCAGGCAACCACCAAAGTTGTCAATGGAAAAGCAGCAAGCAGTAGCAGCAGCAGTGAAGATTCTGATGAGGCAAAGGCTGCACCAAAAAAGGTAAATTAGACTATGAAAAATCTTCATAAACAGTGTAGAAGTTTAGTAAGACTAGGTGTTATCATCTTGCAGGCACAGACTACACAGATGGTGTGTTTGACATGACCCTTACACATGCTTCTCCTTCATACAGTGGGATTATGTGTTCTAGCATCTCTCCATGTACTGCTTTCTCCCTTATTACCTCCTTACTACTTTATCTCTTCCTTCCTCTACAGGAAAACATCTTGTTTTGTCATAAGCATATTGTGTCTCCATTATATAAAGTCACTTAGGCCTGACTTTCATGTTTAGCTGTCTGTGACTGAGTTTTCCACTAGCCAGTGTTTAAAAATGTTTCTTGCAACACAAAAAGTAATTATAGTTGTTTTTAATCATGTGGCAGTTGCTAAATTTCTATCAGTCCTCTGCCCTTTTGTCCAGAGGAGCTTCTCATTAGGGGTTCATGGAGCAGAAAACAATAGCAGAGGAGCTAGAAAGATAATGATGCTAATGTGTTTCTTAAAATTTGCATTTGAGAATCTCTGTTAATCTTTTCCCCTTTGTCGTGAGAATTTGCTCTTAAGTGAAGTGTGGAATTAAACAAGATCCACATCCAGTTGTCCCCACAAGATTTCTGCAATTTCCTTTTTTAATGCATATTTCTTTTGGTAAGGCTGTTCCCAAGAAATCACCTTTGCCAAAACCTGCAGCCACTCAAGCATGTCCAGGGAAAACTAAACCTGCCAAGAAAAGTTCCAGTAGTGAGGACTCATCTGACAGCTCAGATGATGAAAAGCCACCTGCAAAACAAAAGCCAAAGTCTGGTATGTAAAAAATACTACACCAGGTTTTTTTGTGAAGTATCCAGGGCCCATCAGTTGCAAGTCCAGCTGATGGGCTAAATGGGCTAAATGGGCCTCTGTTCAGTGTGGTCTTTAGGATTCCATTAGAGAGCTGATCTGAGTAGAGGGTCAATCATCCAAGGTCAGTCTGACTCTAACCAGGAGATTTGAGAAGGCAATAAATGAAAACAAGGGAAAATTTACGTATCTGGGGTTTTTTTCTGAAAAAAGTTTGCTGACAAGCTCCTGTTGTTTTAAAAGTGCAGAGAAAACTTCTGCAGAGATGGTTGGGTCAGCTGAACCCCAAGAGAAGAGTTAAACTCTGAGTAGAAACGAGGTTACAGTGGGGTGGGTATAATCTTTCAAATTATAAGATAGTGTTGGATTGTAGCTAGAGAAGAAGAATAAATGGAAGTAAACAGAAGAAATTCTTTATTCTTGCTATAACAAACATCTTGTGCTGCTCACATTATCATGCAGGCATCTGAATGCTGTTTCTCTTCATAGGTCCATACAGTGCTGTACCACCTCCTCAAGGAACACAGACAAAGAAGGGCCTTGCTAAGGCTCCTGCAAAAAAGGCTGAGAGCAGTGACTCTTCAGACAGTAGTGATGAGGCAGAGCAGGTGCCCTCAAAGGCAGAAGCAGGTATGTTGTGAGGAGGAGAGGCTGCAGGGGAAGTACTTCATTGTGGCAACAAGGTTTTTGCAAAGTCTTGGCTTCCTTGAAAAAGCCATTTGTCTTTGCTCTACATTGCTGTTTGCTCTCCTGGAAGCTTCTGAATAATTTGAAGGCATCCCAGACAAGACTGTGTACAACTTGTGGATCTGAACTGTGGTCAGGTTGGATTTGCACATGCTGATTTGAAAAGTCACTGGGATCTAGTTTAGTGGGAATAAGCCAAGTTCTTGCATGGCTTCCATGGGCTGGCTGAGTGGCTGGTGTACTGAGAATGGAGCTTTTTCACATCTGCTAAGGTTTGGATCTCAGGAGAAAGGTTTGGTGTGGATGTGGCCTGTTAACTTTAAACTTGCTTTTGCAGGCAAAGCAGTAGTAGCTAAAACAGTCCCTGCCCCCCAGAAGAAAGCTGTGACTAGCAAGAAGGCTGAATCCAGTTCTGACACTGACTCAGGTAATTCAAGAAATCAAGTTCTGATTCTTTTGTGTTAATGTTTTTACTGGCCAAGTTGCTCATAATGGTATATCTAAGAGCCTTAGTGTATGAGTTTAAAAGCTTCAGAGTCTCCATGGCTAGCAAGAAGTGAAATGGAAAACCAGCAGCCTGCTATTCAAGGTGGAGTGTGACCATGAGACAGGACCATTGGCAAGTGCAGAGCAGTCCCCATATTGCGGGATGGAAAGGGCAGGCAGTCGTGAATTGGGTTTCTCACAGAAGTTGAGTGGTTAAACTCTGAGCATTTTGGGGTTTGTTATTCTGTTGTGTTCGGAGAAGTTTCTGAAATAAAGATGTAATCACCATATGAAGTTCAAAATAGACTTAGAAGATGCCTACCTTCCTGTAAAGTGACCCTAGAAATGGGAGCACTGTACTTTGTCTCTCCTGTCAAGCAGGTTTGAGGTTTGGTATTTTCCATGTAAGTTCCCTATGTGCTATTATTTCCCTCTGAGTTGAAGATGCTCCTGTAGCATATCTCAGCATCTCTGGTGCCATGGCAGGGACTAGGTGGCAGCTGCCAGTCTGTCCGCAGACAGCTAACCCTAGCAGAAGGTTGTGTGACACTCCAGTGAGTGTCAGCAGTTCTGTGTTTTCTGGGTTTGTTACCTAGTTTCTCTCAAAATTTTCAAGTTTTTGATTGCTGAAGTGTTACTGAAGTGTTCAGAAATACTGGAATAGATCAGATTTAGTATTCCAAATTTGTGTAACACAATACAAAGATGCGTACTCATGTGTCTCCGTTTTCAAACTGCTGCTCTCTCATCTGATAGAGGAAGTAGCTAAAATGAGATACTGCACTGTTGCTGCCTCACTTTGTATGCTTTGTCAACTTTACCTCTTAATTTTTTGTATGGTTTTTTTGATCCTTACCACATAGATTCTTTTTTCAATGTTTCTTCTCCCCAAATCTGATGATACTGGTACTTTCTCTGAAGTTCTTTATTCAGTACCTCTTGTCCTACATTATTTTCGAGATATTTATTTCCTTGTGCATGCATTAGTGAGGAACTTAAACTGACTGTTTCCACTTTCTCCCAACAAAGAAGATGCATGGGAAAATGAGTGCTGTCCTCTGACCATTCAAGTGTTCATCAGATGCTTGCCAGTTACCTAGTGGCTTAGCCTTGAGCCACAAGCCATTTTGCTTTTCACTTACCCATAAATTACATACATGTTACCACTAAAATAACTTGCACATGAAGCCTGTTAACTTGAAGAACCTTTTTTTGGTTTTTTTTTTTAGATTCTAGCTCTGAAGATGAGAAAAAGAAGGTAGGGAGTAAGCTCCCTGCTAAACAGCCTGTGATAAAGAATACTTCCAAACCAGCAAAAGTAGTTGTCAAGCCTGGACAAGCAAAGAAAGACTCCAGTTCTTCCTCAGACAGCTCAGGTATTGGGGTGGGAGAGAAGGAGAATTTCTGCATGCATGTTGTTCTTGTTCAGACCTTTCTGTTTCTAGGCTGGGTCTGAGGGTGCAGTTGGACAGGAATACCCATTGCAGGGTTGTTTAAAGCAGGTGATGAAGTGTAGTGTATCAGCACTGAATCTGAACGTCAGCCTCGTGTTTAAGGAATGGGGCTTAGTCTTGACTGCTCTTTTTCTTTCCCTTCTAGATTCTGATAGTTCTGACAAGAAGGCAGCTCCTGTGAAGCCCACAAGTAAAGCAGCAACCCCTGCAGCAAAGAAGTCACCAGCTGCCACAAAGAAAGCACAGAGTAGCTCTGATTCAGATAGCAGCTCCAGCAGTTCTGAGGAGGAGGAGAAGAAGAAGAAGAAGAAAGGCATCCCAGCTAAACCAGCTGGCAAAGTGGCTAAGCCACTGTCCAAACCTTCTACAGCTCCCAAAGCAGACACATCTGACTCTGATAGCTCAAACAGTGAAGAAGAAAAGCCAGCAGGGAAACCAGGCACCAAATCTACAGGGGCAGCAAAAGTAACTGTGGGGAAGAAGGCAGCTGCTTCTAGTAGTAGCAGCAGCTCATCAGACAGTTCCAGTGAAGAGGATGGGAAGTCCAAAAAGGCAGTGAAGGGAATGCAGAATGGTTCTAAAGCCACTGCCTCCACAGAGAAAGCAAAAGCATCTGCAGTAGCTGCAAACAAGGTGAAGTCTAAGCCAGCTGGTGGCAGCAGTAGTAGCAGTGAAAGCAGCTCTGAAGAAGAGACGGGAAAAGTCAATGGAGGTATTAGTCTGGAAAGTGGGTCTGTCAGGCAGTTACTGAGCTAAGCATGAATGGCAGACTTTCTGAAACAATACTCATTCTAATCTCTGTGTGTTACTAGATGGTGCCATCTGGTGTAGTAGTAAGAGAGAAGGGCTAGTTTTGACTTCGGTGGGATTTTTTGTCTGTATTGCATTGCTGCTGGCAGTGAAATTTGTGGTAATGTGAAGTACATTTCTGTGTAGTTGTTGCCAGTTGCCATGTGTGCATGCTCAAGATGTAGTGACAGCAAAGCAGACTGCTGGAGGACCTTGTTTGTGTGGAGTGGGACACCACAGTTGATGCCCTAGTGCACAATCTCGATCTTTAAACCTTCAGGAGGAAAACAACCTAGTGATTCACTAGTGATGTGTGCAACTGCATGTGGTATGGATGCAAAATCTAGCAAATTTTGACCAACAGAACTCTCTCAAGTATGCAAAGTCATTCAAATAGACCTACCCTACTGCATAAATTTTTATCCATTAGGATAGGATGGGGAGGTCCTTGCTGACTCAGAATTTGTTAGTGTCTGGTACAGCAGTCTGTTTTCTGGGTGAAGTAATGCAGGCAGTTCTCACACCTGTGTCAACATTGGGTTTGCTTTCTGGGGAACAGAAGCCATTACTTTTCCCAATGCTGCCTTTGAAATTCTGCTGCTGTACATCTAACAGGCACAATCAGCAAGAAACATAAGAGGGAAGATGTTCAGGAGCTGGAAACACCACACAGTAAAAAAGCAAAGATCAAAGCCAAAACACCACACACAGTTCCCAAGGTGAAACGGGTGAGTGAGGGTGGACTGTGGCACATGGCTGAAGAGGCATCTCTGCCTTCTGAGCAAGTAGGCTGGTTTGGGGTTTTTCTGGGTGGTTGGGCCCACAGGATTATATGTTTTTCTACTCTCTCCTTAAGCACTTTAACCTTGTGTAGAGAACCCTGGGGTGTGCACTTAAGACCATATTATTATTCTGGCCAAAGCTGATTGGATGTGCTTGCACAGGAGCACTCCTGATGCTGCCTGATCTGAAGCAGGGAAAGAATGATGAATCTGAGAAACAGTTAAAAGATTGAGGTGATGTGAACAGGGTTCTGTATTTGCAGGGCAAGGAAGGAGGTTGTTATTAAAGGAACATTTTGTTTGTATGTGGTTACTGCATCTCATTTTCTTTTTTAACAGCCCTCCTCTCCATTCCGCCGCGTAAGAGAAGAAGAGATTGAGGTGGATGCCCGTGTGGCAGATAACTCTTTTGAGGCAAAGGTAGGGGCTAGATGGTGCCAGGGTGATAACAATTGGTCTCTGGAAGTAAGTACGTGTGTGTGCAGATCAGCCATGGTGTCCTTCTGGGCAGTGGTTTTGGTGGGAACTCCTTCCACCAGGAGGCGCATGGGAGAGTGGTATCAGCGCCTGTGTGAGTGTACTGGGATTTGCTGGGTACCGTGAAGTGCAAAGCATTGCCTTCACTTTCTTGGGTACTGACTTGAATTTCTTTTTCTCCCCCTCCACCCATCACAGAAAGGAGCAGCTGGTGACTGGGGTGAGAAAGCTAACGACATCCTGAAATACACTAAAGGCAAATCTTTCCGTCATGAGAAAACAAAGAAAAAACGAGGCAGCTACCGTGGGGGCACTATATCCACCCAAGTCAATTCCGTCAAGTTTGAAAGTGACTGAGAATATTGGAGTTCATAAACCACCTGCTCACCAGAACATCTTGGATGGGCATATGGACAATATGTCAAGCCTGCCTGGAATGCTACCTCCCTCAGCCCCTTGTGGGGCAGGCAGCTCCAGTGTAGAGATGTGGGAGAGTGGTTGGATGTTTCCCTGTTTTATTTCTAATTTTGTTTTAGCCCCTTAATTTGAAACCATCCTTAAGCTGGTGTTATTGGCACCACTAGGGTGACCGCCAAGACATATTTTCTACGGTCTTATTTTAAAAGGCTGGCAGTGATTTTTTACTTTTGGTTTCCTGCCCATCTAGTAGAAGAAAGAGAAATCATTGTCCTGTATTTTAACCTCCCATTTCTTTTTCAACCTGTTTAACTCTCATACTTTTGAAAAGGCAAGTATTGTCACTTGCTTGTGACTAGTTACTGTAAGAACAACAACTGATTTGAGCACTCTGGCTGTCATCCCCAACTCTGCCTAACATTTCAAGTTTACCCTTGTAATGTGACAGGGTTCCTTTTCTGTTTTGTTTTATGGTTTCACCTTGCAATAAATAAATACCTACTTTCCTCTTCCTTGCACTCCTGTGGAGGCCACTAACCAGAGTACCTGGAGAAGCAATCTCTAAATATGGTTTGGTAGTTAAATAACAGTATTGATTGCAGTTGCAAGGTGGGGGCTATTGTCAGAAAGACCAAGGTCTATAATACTGCTGTGGCACTCTTGATAACACTTCCATTACTGTAGCTGGAGAGTGAAATTGTACACAAAGTTGACTGCATGGGGGTTGTGAAGTTTCACTTGGTGGGAAGGGAAAAGGAGACTGAGGAGACAGAGGCCTCTTAGCAAAAGGCAGAGGTGGATAAACAGTGTTTTTGTTTCAGAGGCTCTGGCCACAGTGTGGCATTACTGTGTTTTATCTGAACATCAAATGTGCCAGCTTACATTTACTGCCAGCAGCGTGAGCTGCAGCTTGTTAGGAGTCAAGATGAATGTATCATTAATGCCTTAAATTTCTTTTCTGAGTTGGATCACTTGGTCTTTGAGCTGTTTTGCATCTGTTAAATCCCTCTTGAGAAGTAAAATGCCTGTTTCCCCCTAGCACTAAGGCAAACCCTGGTGCTGTAATGTTTGAAGTACCAGCTACAAGTGTATGTTCAGTATGGGGAGCCACAAAGAAGTTGAGAAACTTGCAGCCTAGACTGAGATTTCATAAGCAACTGATAGTATAATGCTGTACTAGAGGTGGGCTTGCAGTCACTCAGTAAGGACTGCTTCCTTACTTAGGTGCAGCTTGCATCTGGTAGAAAATATTCCCCCAAATACTTCACCCTCTGTTAAGTGGGTTAACTAGTTTGAGGAGCAGTAGGGTTGAGCCCACAGCCATTATGAGTTGAATAGTGGTAGTGCATGTTTGGGAAATGGAGTAGTGGGCTGTGAGATATGCTTATCCCACGTGATGAAACTGCCAGCCACTGAGAGGTAGTGCAGGGCCTGATTTCCATGTTTCCATTCCCTCCCCAAAGGATGCCAATGAGAAGAACCTTGTTACAGGAAGCTATGTTTGTGTGCAAAGCAGTGTCACCTAATTGAGGGTTGGATGAGACTTGATGAGCCACCCCCATGTACACGAGTGGTAACTTTTTCCAGTGAGCATTTTTCAGGACTTCCCCCCTGGCTTGCACAATCACTGGGGCCTGGATTCAAGGCTACAGTGCAGAGGGGCCCAGGAGACCATGGTTATTACAACAAAGTAAAGGTTAGAGGCTAAAGGAAGGTGGGAAGAATGTTTTGTGCATGGGGTTTTGAACATCATCTTTCTTGTCATTTGCCCTCTGTTTATCAGGAACTTAACATTTGAGACTCTTTAAAATACTTTTACGCTTTGAGGTTTCTAAAAAAGTCTATAAAATGTGAGAAATGTGTCAGAAAAATAAAGATTGCTGCCTTTGTAGTCTGAGTGGATCTGGTAATTAAAGATATGGAATAATGGGTGGGAAAGGGCAGGGTACAGTGCTTGGGGGCAACAGCACTGTCTCTACATCTGTCTACAACTGCTTGTCATCTTACTTGATTGTGGACATGTAACAGACCAGAAGTGAAAGGTGGTCTGTGCAGCTGGCTGGTGAGTGACTGAGAAATTTGGGTAAGATGCTAGAAGCTTATATCAAACACAGGCTGCTCAAGTCCATTCCCTTCAGAATATCTCATTAGGTCTTCTCAAATGTTGCTGCCAAATGAGCTATATGGCAGTTGGCTATATTAAGCACCAGTATACAGGACGAATAGGCATAACTGAAAAACCCTGTACAGATCTAGTTATAACTGATTTGTGTGTCCCCTTGGATTTCTTCCTCTATGTGTGCAAGGAAAAGAAACTTGCTGATAGGTAGGGCCTTGTGGAGCTCTTCAGTGCTGAAAAGCTCAAATTTACCCCTTGCGCTATGGTTCTCTGGAAAGGGTGGGATGATGCTCCATGTGCGTTGGGCTCTCTGTTACTCTGTACCAACACTCTGCCACACCCTTCCACCTTGAAGGTGATGCTGTAGGAGATGCAATGCTGTCTGAAGTTTCAGTACAGGATGCAAAGAATGTCATTACCCTTGCTGGAATATCAGCACCTGACTGAGCAAGTGCAACAAGTGTTGGGGGGGGGAAATGCTTTGTGAGACTCCAAGTGACACTCCTGGGAAAAACTGGTCCTTTCACAGAATTTTGCAGCTGCTAGACATACTTAGCATACATCTCTGCTCTGCTGCTGTCCTGGTGTAGAGGCCTGATGTCCCTGTGCAGCAGCGGTGCAGTTACAGCTGTTAGTGCTGGAGCTGGACCAACAGGACATCCCCCTCTGGTGCACGCTGGAACAGTGTACCTCATATCCCGATTCATTTCTGTGCCATCCTTTCCTTTTGCTATCGTGTTCCTGCTGCCCTCCTCTCAAGGGGGTTCTGGCCCTGGGGCTGTCCGGGCAGCGCTCACTGGAGAGATGCTGTGACGGCCATCAGACGCGCTGGCCGGGCCGGAGGCACAAGCTGCAGCTGACAGGCGCTGCCCCGCTCCTGTCGAGCTGCCGAGGCAGCAGGTGCGGCTCTCTGCGCCCACCGCGTCCCCCTCTCGCCCCGCCTTCGTGCCACAGCCCCGGGCTCGGCTCGGCTCTGCCCGGGGTGCGGCCCGTGGGCCGGGGCTGCGCCGCCCGGCCCCACCTGCCTCCGCCGGCTTGAAAGGGGAAGGCGGGCGGGTGGCGGCTGCATCCCTCCCTTCCTCCCTCTCTTCCCTCCCACTTCCCGCACCGCCGCGCCTCTCACTCGGGCCGCGCTCGGCCGGGACTCGCTGCAGGTGGGTGCCGGCACCGCGGCGGGGGCGGGGGGCCGGGAGGAGCCGGCTCGGCTGCAGCTGCGGCCGCTGCTTCTCGGCCCGTCACACCGGCGAGGCTTCTCGGCTCTGCGGCGGCGGTGCTGCCCCGCTGCCGGCTGTCGTGCTCTGCCCGACTGCCGTGCAAGGAGGGTCCTTTCGCCCTGCGGCGTGGCGGGGTCGGTGGGATGCGCGGGCGGGGGCTGCCAGCCGCGCTCCCGGTGAGCGCTGTAGGGCTGGGCTGATGGCACCGGAGCGCTGCCCGGCCGGGGAGACGAGGACAGGGACTCGGTCTGAATTCCCATCTGTCAGCCGGTCCCGGCTCTGCCCGGAAGCGTGTGCGCAGCCTGGCTTGCTCCAGAGAGGCTGCTGACGGCCGCGAGTTCAGCATCTGCTTCAATGCGCAGGACCAGAGCCTTGGCATACGGACACGCGTTCAGAGCGCTTTTGTGTAACTTGCTTCATCTTCCTTTAGAAGATTACATCGCAGGAGTATCTTACATCTCCTGTTCTACCTCCTCTTCCTATGCAACCCTCTTCAACCTCTGTTTACAGCAGCTCAGCCAGGTCTCATTCCTCCGGCGTGCTCAGAGCCAAGAAGCTCTTTGGTTTGGTTGTGGGTTTCTTTTACATGAGGGCGTCAATTGTTTCATTGAAGATAAGACTCACCCCTAGCTTCTCTACTCCTGTAACTCTGTCAAATGTGATCAGACTTGTCTGTCAGGACTTTATCAGTCCCCACGGCTTTCTACACAAGATTTCACAACCTTCTGGGATGTTTAATAACTTTTCTTTAAATGTGGTGCTTCTCTGCAGAAAGAAGCTCAAATGACAAGGCAGTAAATGGGCAGACTCTTTTCTTCCACATTCCTCCTGACTGCTTCTCTAAGGTTTGGTGCACCTGTATCTTCCCAGTTTTCTCTGCAGTCTGAAGAACTTATTTAACTTGAGTGTCATACAAACATAATTTCTTCTTAAGACCAAATAATGCTCTGCCCTGTCATGTGCTCTCACCTTGAGGTCTATGGCTCACATCACTATTTGGAAATGGCCCCAAGCGGTTCTCTTTCATCCAGGGATTAAAAATAATGTTCTAACTTGCTTCCACTGCAGACCTTAGACCATTTACAAGAGGCACAGTCTCACATCAGCTGCTTCTGTCTTACAACCATGTTGTAAGTGAGAGGAAAAGGCTGCCTGGAAGAACTTGTTATTGCAGAGCACCTTGGTGTCACAAACAATCTCTGTTCCTTTCAGAAGACAAACAGGAAGCCTGTGGATGTGGAATGGGGGAAATCTCACTTACCTAGACAGATTTAATGTATGATGAGAGGCCAGATGGGGAAGTAGATGTGTGGTGTGTGACAGCATCCCCCAGCTCAAGGTCCTGAATATGTGTGTAGTCTCAAATACTGAGACAAGCTGAGATCCAGATCTTTATTTCTTTTCTCAGTTGTTATGGACCAGTATTTCCCCTAGTATCATGGTTCCCTGGCAGTGATCTATCATCTGCCAGCCTCCTGCTAGGTTCCCACCTTGCCTGTAAAACTTCCTCCATGTAACTCTAACGAGACAGGAAGGATGTTGAAGATGGTCCAAAGTACCAAAAGTTAGGAACTGTTTGGGGACTACATCAATCTTTGTCCAAAACAGATGAGCCAGAGCACTTCTGGTGTTTTGTGGCAGCAGTAGCACCAATGTGGTAAAAAGTATAAATCATTCGGATGCTCACCTGATCACTGCTGTGATTGTTCCCTTTGGGCATCTTGACTTCCTTCATTCTCTGTACTTATAGTGGGCTGCCATGAATATGTAGAAGGAATAATGTTAGAAAGGTATGTTGTTTTGAGCAGACCATCTGTGCACCATTCAGTATGTGTGCAAACAATATTTTAAAAAACCCTCAGGGTTGTAGACTGCCAGGGGATGCTTACATCTGAAGGGGTTTTTTTTTTCTTTGTTTTCGATACTAAAATACTAATGCTAGTATTGGTGTACTGTGGTATTACTATGCTATATTGCTAATATTAATGATTTAGTGTTGGTGTAATGCACCCAGGTGACTCTGGTTAAGATCTGTGATAAACCAAAATCAGAGTGCAGAAGCCCACCAAGCACTGGGCTGGCTATGATTGATGGTTAAACTTCCCTGTTTCAACCTATGCTTTGTTTGCTTTGTACAGTATTGTATCCTCTAGGTTTTTACTAGGGATTCCCTTGGGCAGTCCCTGCTTGTAGTGCAACATCCTCCTGCAGTGATAAAGTTGCTCTTGGAGCTGCACACCTGCCTGCTTTTATAGAGTTGTGGCTTTCCTAAATTAGCTGCAGCTAGGCTGACTGTCATCAGTGTGATGGTAGCAGATGGTTCTGGGTTTTCTCGATCATACCCAACAGAACAGGCAAACTTCAGTATCTTATTCCAGGAAGAGTTTAGAGCATCCAGGTGAAGTTATCTTTTGGTTTTCAATTAAGTCTGCTGCTTTGTTAACTCCTGAGAGGTTTGCAGTGAAAACATTTCGTACTGTGTGCAAGAGCTGCATAGAGACTAGGATGCAGGAGGGGAAATAATTCAGTCCTATGCATATGGGGTTCCAGGTCCTGGGCAGGAACAAGGTAATATAAAAAAGTGAGGGAGAGGGAGAGATATAAATGGCAGTCCTTACATTTGAGCCTGTTCATAGCCCTTTCTTTGTGGGTTCTTTGCCTAGACTGCTTGCTGTCAGAGGTTTTAGTACTTCAGTCCAATAAAAGGCACCTGAGTTAAATTAGAGCTGTAGCTGCTCAGTTATTTCATTTAAGTTGATTGGTGTGGTTTTCCATCAATACCAAAGCCACACCCTGTCAAACATGTTAAACATGGCAAAATCATGGGACAAATTTTAGCCCAGTTAGAGGTTTCTCAGGGCATTTCAGAGGGCTGTGCTCTGCTCCCTTTCTGCTGCCTCACTTTTCAGCATCAATGCATTGCTGTGGCTTTGAAAGCAATCTCTCAGCAGCTGAAGGGGGACAGGTGTGCAGGGTAGAGGAGATGCTGCTGCTTGCAGTGACAGTCTCACTTTCCCAGGTCCTGCTTTTACCGAGGTGCCTGTTCTACCCTGAATACTGCAGCAGTGAAACTTATAACATTTGTGGTGTGGGCTTTTCCAGCAGTTCCCTTGAACCCATACTCTGGCTGCCAGTGTTAACTGTGGTGTTAGGGGCATTGCTCTGTGTAAATCAGCCAGCTGGCATGGCTCTGCCGAGCACTTGTCATGAAAACAGGGAAGGGTCTGTTCTCCCTTTACAAGCCTTCCCCTTGCAGTGGCAGGGTTATTTTTGGAGTATTTATGTGACGTAGACACTAGGACTTCCAGACCACAAACAAGGAGATGGTTCTGCTCTGCTCTCAGGCCTAGTGTGGGATCTGTCATTTACTTTTTGTCATTTACTGGATTTTGCACCTCCAACAAGGCACAAGCTGTGACTTCCACCTTCCCAGAGAATCACATTCCTGTGCCCAGGTTTGAAGGTTTCTGTTGAAGACTACCTGCCTGCAGCTTGCAGAAGCTGAGCTCCCATAGCCAGAGAGCTGAGCCTGTGCTGCGCTGGCCATAGCAGCTGCCCAGGCTGGAGGATCCTGCTGCAGAGCTCATGGAGCAGCTTTTTTGTTCAGTGCAAGTAAGAGGTAAACCAGCAAGGTAAGCAGGTGGATTTTGAGTCTTCCCTCGTTTGGCCCTTGTTTAGGTCTGAGACTTCCTTCTCCTTTACTAACAACCCAAGACTGCAATGACTGGTTGCTGAACAAGGGACAGAGAGCCCTTGTGCCCTTTTTACTGGTAGTTAGCCTTCATTATATCCCAATAGCACTAAAAGTCAGGGATGTGTCTGCACAGCTCTAGAGCTGGAGCTATAACCAGAGTACCTCTCTGAGCATGGACAGATCAGAGATTATCTCAGGTGGTATTGAGCTGAAGTAGGAAAAAAGGTCTCTTTCTGAAGCCTGGCATCCTCTCACCTCTTAGCAAGATTTACAGCCTCCCTTGTTACGTGGGCAGGGAGAAGAGGTTCATGAGCCAGCACCTTCAGGGCTTGCTTCTGATTTTGGAAGAGATGAAACTACCAAGAACAGTTTGCAAGTCTCACTGTGTCAGCATCTGCCCCTGACGTGAGGGCTAAGATTGACAGCTTGTCATTTGGATTTTGGTAGTCCCCAGAGAGTCCTGGCTGAGCTGAGGGTCTCAGCAATGTCTGGCACGTAGGTCCATGGCAGAATATAGTCCTTGCTGAAGATAGGTGACATTTTTTTTCTTTAAATAACTATACCTTTTACCTGGACTATTTCTTCATCTTTTAGTTGTTGCCCAATGAGCAAACACCCTACCCCACATATAAAACCTCTTCTACTCTTCTTGGCATACTTATGTGCATGTATGACCCATTAGGTGCCCCAGGACAAGCCTGTGCCTGCTTCTGTCCCTAACTCCCTGTCATCTCAGAGGAGATCAGAAGTACATGGCTGCCATCCTTCCCTTGCTTCCTGCAAGCAGCATGTGCTCCTGGATCTGCTGTGAATGTCACAGCCAAATGCTTTATCTTCCCTGGTGTTGAGCAGGGTAAGTTCCCTTTGGGCTTCTCAAGTAATCTGAGTATTAGAGCAGCTTTGTGGGCTGTAGCTCTGTTGTGACCAACACTTTGTCACAGGCCAGCCTGTATCCTCCTATTAGGGAGGCAGGATGCTGCACAGATCCTTACTTTCCTTGCAGAGCTTATGCTTTCTTCTCTCCAGCCCATCACCTTTGTCTACATTCTCCTGGAGCTCTTGTTCTGTAGGTCCAACTATCCTCTTGGTATCTGTTAGCTTTTCACGTGTTTCTTATCACTCATGGAGGCACAGCCACACAGTTGACCCAGGGTGGGAAGGGTGGGAGTCCTCAATTCAAACACTAGTAGGAATTGCCTTTGAAACAGGGGAGGACCCAACCAGCAGCTGCTCTGTTTCTTTCCCATGTCCTGTCCCCACATGGGACAAGAAAGCAATGGAGGGAGAATAGGGCAGTTTTACTGTCCCATGTCTGCACCCTTATGTGCTTAGTTTGGCCAGAGAGAGGCCTGCTGAGGGTAGTCTGAAGACTGTATTTAGTAGAATCTTGTCCATTACTTTCTTTCTCACCTCTTCATTGATCAAGCACTAGTGAAAGGGCTGTCAGAAAGTCTTGTACCAAATTCCACTCTACCACATCCCTGCAGCCCCACTGGGGCTTAGGGTGTGGGGGCCATCTGAAATCCACTTCTAGCTGTTCCCATTGTAACTTCTTCCCCTTCCCACTGCTGCTTCCTAGCATGTCTAAACTGGGTTCTCAGAAAACTACTCTGCTTCTGACTATTCCCAAATAATTATCACATAATTCTTCTCCCAAAATAATGCTAGGTGTGGGTGAGGTGCGTTCACTTCCAGTGATGTAGCAACATCCCTTACACAACAGAAATCTTGGGTGTTTCACTGAGCTGAAGAGGGGATGACGGTTTTAGGAGTGTGACTAAGGGGCGTCAGTGTGCCACAGGTGTTGCATGTCATCTCTGGGATTGCTTTCTGGGTTTGCCTTCTTCTAGTGAATGAGTATCCTGGCACCTGCTTTCCCTTCCCAGCCCTTTCCTCAGAGATCATGACTGATCTATACTGGAGCAGCTCTCTACCCAGACTGTTGCTGTGCTCTCTGGGATTGTGGTTCCTCTCAGTGGGTCCTGCTGTGACCTGGACTTGCTCCTGCCCCATTTGTGCTGAGCAAGGTGCCTTGCCAGCCATGTGAGGGCCAAAGCCAGAGCACACCTCTTGGCATTTCCACCAAGCTCTGCAGGCCTCCCTGCAAGCTTGCATAGACATCAAGGGCTTAGAGAGAACCAGCTGTTCTGGCTGGACAGAAATAAAAATAAAATCTAGCTGAGCTGGTTCTGTAGCGGTAAACAGGGACTGAGCAGCAAGTGTCCCTGCTGGTGCTGTGACCCAGCATAGCTCCTCCAGCCACTCACCCTCAGTAACTCTCTGCGAGTCAGTCTGCTAGTTTTTGAACCTTAGGAGCACAGAGAAAACTCCCCTGATGTCTGACTTTGGTTGTTGGGGTATTTTTTGTGGGTTTGTTTCTGGTTTGGTTTTTTTTAGGGCAAGGCAGAGTGGATGGGGATGGCTGTTTCCCAGTGAAGAACTTCAGACTGCTCTCCTTTCCCAGCTCATGAGCCCTGGCTTGCAGCTACAATCGCAACTGTTAGTTGCTGAGTGCATGACAGAGATACTACATTAATGGCATGTTTGTCTCCTTGCAGTGATGAAGATAATGAAGCTGCTACCATGCCCTGCTGCTCTTCTTTTCCTCGTGACTGCATTCACTGTGGAGCCATGTCGCTGTGCCAAGGTGCTGATCATGCCCACCATAGTCTTTGACAGCCACTTGCGAGTCTTCATGCGGGTGGCAGAGGCACTGACTGACCGGGGCCATGACCCCGTGCTGCTTCTTCATGAAGGGCGGGATGTGGAAACCTCCCTGCCTGGCTTCCGCCTGCAGAGGTACTGGGGTACCTTCAGCACAGAGAGCGCAGATGCCTGGGTGCAGGAGAAGATAAAACGTGTCTTTCAAGGGAAGATGACCTCTCTGGAGGTGTTTTCTTTTTTGGAGAAGTACCTGGAAAACTGTGATCTAGTACTGGGAAATTCTACCCTTCTGCAGAAACTCCAGTGGGAGCACTTTGACCTGCTTTTGGTGGACCCCAATGAGATGTGTGGATTTATCCTGGCCCACATCCTACAAGTCAAATATGCTGTGATTTCCACTGGTTTCTGGTTCCCAGCAGAGATTGGTGCTACCTCCCCCGTTGCCTATGTCCCTGAATTCAACTCCCTGATGACAGACAAGATGGGCTTTTTTGGTAGGACTTGGAATCTCCTAGTCTACATAATCACTCGTGTGGCTACAAAACTGGTCATCCTGCCCAAGTTTGAACGTCTCATGGAGAAGCATAGGGTGGAGCCCAAGGCATCCATGTTGGACCTTGTTCATGGAACTAGTCTTTTCTTCCTCTGTAATGATGTGGTGTTGGACTTTCCCCGTCCAACGCTCCCCCATGTCATTTTCACAGGGGGGATCCTTGCTGAGCCTGCAAAGCCCCTTCCAGTGGTAAGTGCAAGAAAGTTTTGATCTATGATTGCTCATCAACTGGGGAAGCTACTTGGTACAGATCTTCTTCAGAAGAGCCTTGTAAAAGTTCTGAAGCCCCAAATGTCTGGAAAGCTGCTGTGTTTTGGTGCTTGTGGGTGCATCAGCGAGCCAGAGAACACTGAAGGCTGTCGGGCTGCAGGGAGGATGTAGAATTAAGTGGTCCACTCTGAAGTGGGATTTGGCATCTCTGTCCATGTAAAATGGTGTGTGGAATTCCTAAGATGGAAGTTTTGCCCCTGGGACTTGATAATGAATTGTTTATTTGCTCCTATGCTAAAGTGGAAATGGGAAGAACAATTAATCTTCCTTGTTTCATCACTGATATGCTAATCCAGAATTTCCTCCTTCACCCTATTTATCACAGAGCATTTCTGCCCTTGAGCTTGTAGTCTTAAGAAACCACAGGGGAGAGCTATTCTTATTCCTTCATTAAACTCAGTGCAGAATCCCCAAATGGAGAAAACTGAAGGGTATAATCCCCTTTTTCTCAAGGGAAAACTCTCAAGGCTTTCTCCAGCCTATGCCTCACTAATCCCAGGAATAAATTCAGAGAGACAAGCTCATAAAGCCTCTGAAGGCTGAAGACAGTATTGGAACAGAGTAGGACTTACCACTTTTACAAACATTGAGGGGAAATAAACCTGGATAATAAAACTTGGGCAGTCAAGATGTCCTGCTGTCCTAAGGGTCTGAAATGCAGATAAGATTTTAACTTTCAAATTATTAGAGGCCTGTCAAGATCTCTGATGGCAACTTTAACTGATGCTGTGGATGCCAATATTTTTCAGTTAAAAAGTGAGATCAGGGGCCTTAAAAAGAAGCTCTCCAGATGTGTCTGACTGCACATGAGCCTTGCCCACGTGGCATGGCCTGCAGGTAATGAAATGCATGTAGCGTGCTCCAAAAGCTGTGTCAGAGGGTGGCTGCCTCACAGCTCTTGCAAAACTCTGGCTTGGTCCAACCTGGCCACGTACACACCTGCCTTATAAAGAAGGGAGTTGTTTGCTAGGGCATTACTCATGTGCTTCACAGCTTCCAGAGCAGATCCCAGGGCACCTAAGGAAAGAATGATGGAGATAAGTCCAGAGCCCTGCAGTAGGTGGTGGCTGTCATGCTAGCAGGTAGGCATGTCTGTGTCCACATTGATGGGACGCCAGCAGAAGAGAGGGCCTCTGTAGGTCTAGGTGTACCTTAAAGAATGTCTCATTTGAAATGTGTTTATTTTCTCCTACTTGAAACACTATGATTTTGATTGCTTCTAGAAGACTTGGTTAAATATAGATTAGTATTTGAGAGAAAGAGAGAATATTTGGTGGTCACCCGTGCTTCCCTGGCAACTTCAATGCTGTTTTTGAAAGTTAAATGTTATGGCCCAATTATAATGGATAACATACTCATCTGGTTTCGGAGTCATTGTACTTTTATTTAGAAAAGGAAAATCAGCACTTTCTCTTCTGTAGCAGTTTCAGTGGTTGTACTGCTCAAAGGATGTGAAACTCAAAAGAATGGAAAAAGCAAAATATCTCTGTTGTAAAATTTTTGATTCTTGGATTGTTTTAGGGCACTCTAAGCATTTCTGAAAAGATAGACTTGAGTCTCTGAAGCATACAACAAAGGAGAAATATCCCCAGAGAGTAACACTAAGATGTGCTTTGTAACTCTTTTGTACTCTAATCCCCTAACTTTTAGACTACAATTAATATTCTGAATTAATCGCTTTAGTTTTCTCTTTTAATAACAGATTTTTTTAAAAAAATTCATGTTCTCCTACATATTTTAGAAAGTATCTATATTCAAAGATAGATTTTTATTGAACTTCCCTAAAATGCTCCTGACTGGGATGCATGGGAAATTTGAAGCAGGACAGAATTCATAATGAGAAATAGACTCAGCCCAGCCTGGCATAAAAGGAAATAGTCCCTGTTGGCTTCACAGTGGCTATGTTTGCTGATTTCTCCTCCCTACTACTTTCTGGCTTTGGTTAAAAAAAGTACAGGCTCTCTTCTAGATGCAGACCTGTTTATGTGGCATTACAGGCAGCCTCTAAATGAAGGACAAGTAACTGTGGGTTTTACTGGATCTGTAGCTACCTCTCTGCCCAGTGATCAAAAATTAAATCTGCTGTCTGCAAGTAGCTATCAAGTATGGGTAGAACTCTCTGTCAAGATGTCAAGACTTTCTGCCACCTCCAGGAGCCTTTGACCCTGGAGAATTTGTAGGAACCCTCCAGGAAGTTGTTCCTGACTGTGTGATGTTTTGCCTCTTGTGTCAGCCTACTCTAGAGACCCTGACAGGCCTCCTGTCTCAGTGGTAATGAGAAAACAGCCTTCCTCTTTTTACTCCAAATTCCTTCTCTGTCCTGGCTGTTCCTATGTGGCCCCTCTGTTTCCAGAACCTTTCTTGTCACAGAGTAATTGTGCTACCTCCAGTGCAGGAGATAATGTTATGAAATGCTGGTTTTGGACCTGCATACCTGCCTGCAAACTCCCAAGACCAGCAGGTGCTCAAGTAACTTTTCCCTGGCTGGGTGCAAAAATCACAGCAGTTTTAGAGTTAGTTGCATGGTGAAAACCATGTAGCTTTGTGCTCCAGGTGGATTTGGCTTCATCTTCTCTGTGGATGGCTTTCTACTGACAGAGGCAAGAGTGGGACGGGCCCTTCTGCAGCAATACTTCAAGGCAGCTGTGTGTGTTTTTCCCACAGGGTCTGCGTCTCTGGGTGGAAGCAGCAGAGGCGGGTGTCGTTGTTGTCTCCTTTGGCATTGGGATCCGAGCTCTTCCAAGGGATTTGGTGGAGAAGATGGCTGGTGCATTTGCTCGCCTCCCGCAAAGGGTGGTGTGGAGGTGAAAAGGGAATGGGATTCATTTTCACTTGAGTTGGATGAAAAATAATGTTGAGGGGTGATTCATTTCAAATCACAGAATCTGCCTTCTGTCTCTTGATAAGATTGAATTTATCATTGCTCTCTGTGTTTCTCTTTTTTCCCTTCCTCTGTCTCCTCCCACAGATATTTTGGTCAGAAGCCAAAAAACCTGGGTGAGAATACGCTGATGATGGGGTGGCTGCCCCAGAATGACCTGCTAGGTAAGGCTGGGTTCTGTGTATGTGTGTGCCACTAGCAACACCCCTGGATTTTAGCCCAAACCACAGCAAAGGCACATAAGGATAGCAGCAACTGTGTGGATCTAAGTCTGTAGCTTCTTGTGTGTCTGAACTGTACAAAACATGATCCTCACGTAACACCTGCTTGAAGCTGCTTGGCTCCTATCTCCCTTCTCCTCCAGGCTGTACTCAGAAATTTTGGGCTGCCAAAAGCCAGATGTACCCCCAAAGGGTAGCATCCTCTCTGCTCAGCATGCCTGTTTTTCCCTAAACATACATCAACATTGTGTGTTGAGGAACCCCCATGGTAGCCCTATTGCAACATGGAAAGTGTTAACTTGCTACTATTTCTTTACCTGCAGGCCACCCCAACGTGAAAGCGTTTGTCAGCCACTGTGGGATGAATGGTGTATTTGAGGCAATTTATCACGGTGTGCCAGTGGTGGGATTTCCTTTCTATGGGGACCAGTTTGACATCATGACCAGAGTGCAGGCAAAGGGCATGGGTATCCTCATGGACTGGAGCAGAGTAAAAGAGGAGGAGCTTTACCAGGCTGTCATCACAGTCATCTCTGACCCCAGGTGAGGCATCTGGAAGCATCAAGCTCTTCCTTGGGGCAGACAGTGTGTAGGGACCAGTGTGTCAAGAAGTGACATTCTGTCAATCATATACTCTGCTTTTTCCTAGAACTGATGCAGGAACAGAAAAGTGGCACAGGGCTCCTGTTTTCTAATGGGACATGTGCAACTGCTCATTTTTTGAAATGCTCTCTGCGAGTTTGATTTTTAAAATATTTTGTATTTATTACCTATTAAGAGGTGTTTGAATTAAGTAACTTTTGCTTGATGCTGGGTGAAGTATTAGAGTGCAAACTTCCCTCAGAACATGAACTCACTGAACAGGTACTCGCAAGCCAAACTATCAGTGTTTCTGACAAAACACAAAGTAAAATACACTCTGGCTTGTGCCTTCATGGCTGGCAAGTGCCATCAGAGTGCCTTTCAGAAGAAGAATGGAAGAAATTTACCCATCTCTCAAGGTATTATTTGTGACTTGGAAGTATCACTGGATGTCTCAAGCCAATTCTCAGGTATGAAGTTGCTGTCAAAAGGTAAATGTCTTGTCATCTTCCCTTGCAGCTACAGAAAAGCAGCCCAGCACATCTCAGCTCTGCACCTGGACAGACCAATGCACGCTCTCAACAGGACAGTGTATTGGCTGGAGTACATCCTTCGTCACAATGGGGCACCCTACCTTCGCCCGGCTGTCTACGACCTCTCTCTCTATGAGTACTTCTGCCTGGACATACTGGCTCTTCTCTTGCTGTGTCTGGCTGGAATTGGATTTGTTCTCTACAAATCTGTGGTGTGGTGCAGAAGGAAGGGGGCCAGCCCTGTGTATCAGAATGGCAATTGCATGAAAGGTCACTTCACAGATGAGAAAAAGTTCCAGTAGTGGCGAGTATTCCAGGGCATATCCCATCACTGTGAAATGAACTGCTGCTGTGCCAAGAAATGTATGGCATGCAGGTATGGAGAGAGGTGGAAGATCCGCAGGTCTGGATGAGAAGAGAGTGGGGAGGGAGGAGTATTGCAAAGGCCTGTGTCTACACCTCTGTGTACAGCACCCGTGGGCGGGGGGGTGAATTCAGGCGTGGGTGGGAGCACTTGGCCAGGATGCTGGGAATGGGGCATGGGTAGGTAGACTTCCAGGGAGGAGTGCAAGTTGTTCCCTTTGTATTGCACATTGGTTTAGATGCTGGTGTTGCTCTTCTGGCTGTTTGGATCATGGAGGCTCTGGAGGTAGGAACAGCATTTCATGTGCAGCAGGCACCATTTCTCCTCTGCCTTGCTACTTAAGAGCCCCAGGAGTCAGGATACCTTTACGTGCAGATGAGAACCTGAAGCAGAGCTGTGGACAAGGAAAGGCACTGAAAGTATCATGTACAAGAGGGAAAAATTGGTCCGTTTTAAGTTCTGTAGATAAATATTGTTCTTCCTGCTTCAGTCAACACTCTACAATCCTGTTTATGTTTGAGCTAAATTATTATTTTTTAAAATAAACTTACATTCTTTCTCCTGTGTGGCAGTTCTCTGGTCATGGTTTAATGTGAACCTGTAATTCTTCTAACAGGAAATTGTTCAATCAAGATTAAAGTGCTTTTTCCTTCTTATTACTGCTTCTATGGTCTCCACATACCTCCATCAGCAATTTTTTGGCCTTTCTGCATGCTTTCATGCAGTGCCTTCCCTCCTCTGCGTTCATGTGGCACACACCCATGCCCATAGCATCTCCAAACCTGTGACGAAAGAAAAATCTGGAACAAATGCAAGTGCCAGGACCACAGGATTGGCAGCCAATAGCTCAGAAAGCTGGTCATAGGCAATGGGCCATACACCACATTTACAGAAGCAGCAAACTCTGCTCATTTCAGTGTGAAGAGAAAATACTGTTGCCTCACTTGGGCCATGGTATAGGGTGATAGGTAATGTGTTTTTACTCAGCTGGACTCTAAGGCAAACCTCACTGGGGCGTAGTTCCACAACCTGCCCACAGCGTTGTCCGATGGTCCCAGTGCCCCACACTGAGGATCAAGGGTTCTGCTCCATGTCCCACTGGGGCCACTGCAGTGCTGGCAGGAGTTGGAGAGTAACCTCACTGCCACAGCTGCCCTTGCTGGTGGTTCTAGGCTTTGCTCTGGCTTGCTGTTCCACATGGGTTTTTTCCCAGATAAAAGATGTGTTTCTACTGCAACCCGTGAAACAATAGTGTGGCTGTGCTCCTGGGCTGCTCTGGGTTGGGATAGTGCCTGGCTTGACTTGGAGGCTCTTATGAGGCCAGGCAGTGCTGTCTTCCCTCCCCAGCCCTCAGCTTGCAGAGGGGCTTTGGATGACCCATCAACCTTGCTCTGTAGCAGCACTTTGTGGCTTCATGCCCTCTGAGCTGAGGATGTGGAGCCTACTAGTCCCTAATGGCAGGAAGAGTGAGATCAGAGCAAGGTGATGATAGATATTAGGGGGAAAAATGGGCATTATAGATAAGTAATAGGAATACTGTCTGCTTAGCACCTCTCTGTCTGCAAGTTGAAATTAAGAGGTTGATGGGATTTGGGGTTTATTTTTAGATAGAAAATATATTGCCACAATTTTCAGCATTCCTGTCTGTTTCCAGTTGCACTATGGTGACCTTGTTGTCATCTCCCAGATGAGTTTGGAGAAGGGGGTGGAGGTGGGGCATTTTGTCATCTCTGAGGTGGAAGAAGGAGATCATTACTGCTGCCTACATGAGAGTTTGGATGTTTAGATTAGGCTGAATATAGCAAGAGAGTTGGCAAGCTTACAGCTTGGTAACAATAGTGGAGTGTGTTGAACTTGAAGGAAAAAGAGGGAGAGGACAAACACACCATGTTTGCAAACTGGTGCACCAATGGAGGCACCACAGCCTGATCAGGACAGAGACCTGCACATTGCTCTGTTTGCAAGCAAAAGAGCAGACAGAAATATTTGAGACCCAAGAGCCTGTATGGGCTTACAAAAATGTGAGTCTATTTTCCTATGCTTCCTCCTTGCTATTCACAATTTCAGAAAGAAGTTTAAGCAAGCAACACATGTGGCATTAGCTTGTTGTCTCCTATCAGATATGCTCTTAACTTGAACTTCTCATGGCTGCTTTCATTCCCAAAGGTGTTGCAGAGTTAGGAGACATGTCTATCCAGGGAGTCAAGATATATGTAGTCTATTAAAAAATGATTCCACAATTTAGTGACAACTATTTATAATGGAGTAAAGCACTAACCTGGCCAAGGACTCTGTGAGTAAGAAGTGGACATTCAAAAAGCACCCCTGAAGTAAAGTTGTCCCTTAGGAAAAGCTGTGTACTGGCTTTGAAACTGTCAGGAGCCATTCGCCATTCTGTAAGTTATAAGGTGATTTTATAGAAGTATTTGAATATACTCATTAAAGATGAAGGCTCCTCTAGGTTTTCCAGCCTTATTTCTGTCCTCTGTAAATCTTTTCCTAATAAACACATAGCTTTCTCTCTTTACTTTTCTTCTTGTTATCCTTTCAGTATTGAATAGAGAAGAAAAGTATAACAAGGCCTTAAGCTGGTTATTAAGTTAAATTAGGAATAATGAGTAGCCTGTCACACACTTTAAAGCCAAGGTGGGGGAAGGGATGTAGGTGAGCTTTATCCTTCATGCAGCTCTGCCTTCAGCTTGGTGCCTGATCTCTGGGCACGGTGCCTGCAGTTACTAAATGCCCTCCCTGTCATAGGTACTGAGGCAGGCACGCAGGGCTGTGGTGCAACTTGGAAATTAAAAAATTGAAACTGGGGTTTATGAGGCAGCAAGCAAGGAGCAAGCTCTTCTTTCGCCTTTCTTTTCCCTCAAGGAAAAGTAGGACGTGAGTCAGTACTTTTCAGAAGACTGAAGAAGCCTCACCCAAGAGCTGCAACCCCAGCTGAGCTGCGCACAGCCTTCTGCCCCTCTTTGCTCCATGCAGGGCAGGGGGATCATGAGCAGGATCCAGCAACACCTGCGGGATGCAGCAACACCCTAGTCTCGCCGCTGTGTGCAGATCTCCCGGCAAGGGCTCCGAGCACGGCGGGGAGGTTCGGGGCACGCTTGAGCCAGCTTTTCAGGTTCACCCGGCCCCACAGCTCCTCACAAAAGTCCTCTGCGTGAGGCACGGCAGCGCTGTGATTGGGAGCCGTCCTGGCTTGGAAACACCCTGGGTTTGTAAATGAATGTTTTCCAAGCGATGGCTGTGCGGCTCTACCCAAACACTGGGCTGGGGGCAGCTCCTCTGCTGGGAGCAGCTCCTTGTGGGAAACAGGGGAAGAGGTGAAGCCACACGCTCGCATGGCTCCTGTAAGACCCCTCTCCTTAGCCCAGTGCCAGCAGCTGGAGCACACCGCGGGGCCTGGCACTGCCTCGGAGGCTGCTCCCCTGAAGGACTTTGCAACCAGCTGATAAACTACTGCTGCTCCAGCCCCAGTGTTGGCTTTGGAACACAAGCACACCTTGTGTGTAGGGCCCCGCACACCCCTGGCAGCATCTCCAGGCGAGAATCTGGCTGTGGGCTGCCGAATAGCCACATCAATTCCGTGTCTGGTTTTTCCAGCCTAGTAAGGTGGCGGCACCAAACTGTGTCAACAAAATTTGGCTAATAAAGAGGAGCCGTCTCCCTCTGCAGGCGAATGTGAAATCGCTCCATCTGGCAGAGGAAAGCCATGGGAAGACGATGATTTTTACTTACCCACCGTTTAATGACAGTAAGCAAAGAGCACTTCTGTGACAGAAACCCCTTCCCTTTGCCTGTGCATGGCTCAGCCCCAGGCTCATGTCTGCCTCTGGGTATCTCCATCATTGCCCCATGCACCTCTCTGATGCTCTTGAGAGTGTGGGCAATGCTTTTCTCTGATGCTTCCAGGTTACAAGTATTTCCCACAGAGGAAGGCAACGAGCCAAGCTCTGCAAGTCCCCAGTCCCCAGCAGTGGCCATTGGCCATTGAGAGCACTGCTGGAGCAAGTTGATCTCTCTGTCCCCACCAGGGCCTCCTCAGGGCTGTGTCATGGCAAATGGAACTGCACAGCAAGTCCTGAAGGCAGCGCAGTGGAAAGCAGCTTTCTCCCAGGTACTCAGGCAAGGCATGGTTCCAAAAAACAGAAATGCCCATGGTCCCTCCCAAGCTGTGCTTTTGGAAGGGCTTCCCAAATCCTTGCAAATATCAAGAAGAGATTACACACCAGCCAGGACCTGGGCACTATGCCTTTCAGGACAGTTGAGGGTAGCCAATCACTCCAAATAACTGACCGATGTCTCAGGTACAGAAAGCTCCTCCCTTCTCTCTCAGCCTCTTCCCTCTTTTTCAGGGACTGCTGCTAAGATGCTTCTCCCTCTCCTGCTGAGCTCATTTACCCTCATCAGGACCACTCTGCCTGCTGCTATAAAAGACTGGGTGGGATGCAGCCGGGAGCAGTTATTTTTCAGGTTCTTACATCTACTCTCTGGGATGTCCATAGTAGGAATGACTGTGTAGTAATGTTTTTAAGGAAAACTTTTGACTTATTATTTAGTAATACATCTGTGCTAATGCTATGGTAATGATGCTGTTGACTAACCTAATCCTGTCTCCTTTGAATTCAGTTATAGGAGTTTCAATAAGGTAAGTTCTTCCAAGACCAAACCATGTGCTGAGGTAAAACTCAGCTATTTGAGTAAAGATCTTTGCAGAGTGGAGTTTTCTTCTAATATTGGCAATCCTGGAAAACCAGGAATCCTGCTTGATTGTGAAGAGATAAGTGTGGTTATTGTGATATGCAGAACCATGTATCTGTAGTTCAAAGGAAGTTGATTTTGAGAAATCCAAGATAACAAGGAAAGTTGGAGGAGTTATTGAAAAGAGAATGGTATGGTTCACAAGTGCAATGGCTTCCCCACATAACTAATGTTTGCTTTTGGAAAAGTATGTCAGTAAACAGAAAAATACTATCCAAAGCATTCATGAAAGCAACACAGATCAGTCCATGTATCTTGCTGGGGAAAAGAGAAAAAGAAACAACATACATTCTGCAAATGGTAAACCCCATGTTATAAGGCCAACAGATGTTCAACAGATGCTTTGGATGGAGTTGAAGTTCAATGCCCTTCCTGCAAATCTTTGGGTAAGGTCATCTATCAGTTCAGGCAGTGCTAATGCTGGATTTTGGGCTCTAGGCAGGGAAATATTAAAGGCTATGCCCTGAATCCACCAACGATCTATATGGATTGCTATTAAGAACAGTCTTTTTAAAAGCTAAACTAACTGGGAAAGAGAGTTGAATAGTTAATTTTTATTGAAACCCTGCCTGTAGTTTGGGTTACAAAGTGGGGAGGAGCTGAAGAAAAAACCACAGACCTTTTGGGCAGCACAGAGACACTTTTCACAGCTGGGTGTTTGGATTACATCCCCTCACCTTTTGTCAGGACTGCCCAGTAGCAAAAGGAGTGAGCACCTATACTGTAAGAAGAGGTTGTGTCTGATCAGGGAATATGCATTACAGTTAGTTTTGTAACAAATAGGTTGGAAAAAAACCAAATTCCAAACAAAGGCTTGGAGACTCTTCTCCTTGCAGGTCATACCTTGCTGACCAAGGAGTCCTCTAACTGTATCAGTTCAGAGCTAGGTAAAGGAGTGTGGCTTCTTATTATCAGAACTTTTCAGAGATGTTTCAAAAGGGGTTCTGCAAAAAGAGGCAAATAACTGGTGGTGGCAATCCAAGCTTTACTGTGGATCAAATTAGTCTTGAGGCAGAACCAAGTAGAATGAATGCTGATTATTTTAGTTTCGTTAAAAGGCAGAAACAAGCCCTTTCTGCTGGGGTTAGAGGAATAGCATTTTAGTCCCACTTCTGTAGCCAGGGGGTTCTACAAAGTGAAGTGATGAGCTTTGGTTTTGTGCTCTCAACGTCATCTGGGATTGGCAAATTCACCTAGACTCTGCAGTCTTGACAGACTTCCACCAGAGGAAAAAGGTGATGTTTTTGTGCATGTCTGGTGTTGGTGTAACTTCTGCTAACTATGACAGCAAATGATTCAGCTGGGGACTGGAACACAAGAATGATTAAGTGGCAAGGGGCCAACATAAACATTTGCAAAGTCTGGCTGTGAATGACATGGGCAATTTTGCTTAGCAAGAGCAGCAGGTGCTTTGTATTTTTGAGAATGCAGGGTGGAGAGCTCTTACACACCATGACCACTGTAGGCAACAGCTCACATTGGCAATTTTGTCAATGCAATAATGTTGTTATTGTGCTGTGGTTTGTTTTACTCTTATTTAAGGCATAGGACCAACTCTGGTTGAGAAATATTGAATGTTTGTACAAAGTCTCTGCACTTTTGAAAACACAAATAGGTATGTGCATGAATGCCTATGGGTGTTCTAAAATTCAGCCTGAGCTTTGAGACTTCTGTGATAAAGACATAGCTGATTGGGTCGTTCAAAGGACACCCTTGATCTTAATCAGAAGACCTTCAATGGGATTTTTGTACATGTGTTGGTTCAAGAACTTGTTAGTTAAACTAGTCTCTGCCTCTAAATTTTCAACTGTGAAAACAGACACCAACGAATTAAATTAGCAGATTCTCTGCTAATCTCAGGTTTTCTGGATTCTGTATGTGTATCCAACTATTGTTTTCTGAACAAATCATGAAGACATAGCAACTCCAGGCAAAAGCCCAGCTGCCCACTCAATGTACTTGTTTTAGTCAGTGTTTCCAAACACCAGTGGGCCTCCATACAGGCTTTAGAGAACAAAAGGGTTTGTAAATTATAGGGTATTGACAAAAGAGCTCCTTAGAGGTGATTTGCATCATGGATGTTTTACATGGGATTTTGTAACCCTTAGCTTAGAGTTGATAGCATTCTCATGAAGGGTCGTTGCAGACTTTGACATCTTTGGGTTAATAGCTCCTGATTTCACCACCATTTTGTTTAACCCTTGGAATATTTAACCCCTAGCCTCTTTGTTATTTTTTATTCAAAGATCTTTCAAAGTGGTAAGAGCAACTAGGTCAGAGAGCAAGGAATAACTTGGCCACCAGTAAGGACTCCAAGGGGTCCCTTCTGAGAGGTCTCATATTCCCATCCAGTGCATCTGCTTTGGGTTTTTTTCCTGCTTGGAAAACACTGTCTTGCATGGCAGAGGGAAGGCATATACATCCAGTGTGTTCCCCATAAGGCATCTTTAAAAGTATGTATGTATGCATGAAGGAACAATACTTTGTCTTGCTCTGCGCAAAATTGTTCTCAAATGCCCAAATTTCTTGATCATCACACGCATCCTTGAGAAGGATCATGGCAAAACTCTGTACAGTGAAGGTCTGATACAGATGCTGATTATGGCTGTATCTTGGCAGGGTACAAAGAAGAGATGCTATTGTTGAGCAGTGTCTCTTAATGGCCTCTAGTCAAACATAATGCAGGGAGCTGCAAGGAAAGATTGTTTCCTCTGATAGTGTGTGGTTGTTAAACCCCAAATTATTTGTACCAGCCTCCTTGGGCATCTCTGACAAGGCAATGAAGCTCATCTGAGTCTGGGGAAGCAGAAGGAAGACAGCTGGACTGCTTGCAAACAGCAGGGGATCTTCTCTTCCCCCTGGGCCTGAGGACATGTTTCTCCAGGGGAGGACAGCTAACACCTCCAGAGAGTCAGGAAGAAGCACAGCAAACCTCCTGCCTGCTCTTGCTTTCGGGTGTCTGTTCAGGAGGTGACACATCCCTGCACTTCTGCAGTGTTTGCTCCCCTCTAATGGCCAAAGATCTGGGAGCCCCTTGGTGGAGACCTTGGTATCACAGGCCAAGGTGGCTGAGGGTGCCCTGTGGCAGCAGACCTGGGAGGCATCGAGCCTCAGGTCCAGGCATGCTCACCATTACCCAGCACTGGCATGGGGTCTCCCACAGCTTTTCCTGCAGCTCTGATTGCTGGTGTTTATCCCCGTATTTGCTTACATCTCCAAAGGAATGCACCTGTGCCATGATGGCTGGGAGAAAGGGTTATAGCTAAACTTGCCAAAGCAAGGCAGCGAAGGCAAATTGGTAAATCTGCACAGGTCTTAGTCCTCCCTGAGTCAGTGTCTCCTGCCTACTTCCTGACAACCTCTTTACCTCTGACACTTGCACTACAACTCTTCCCCCTCCTTGGAACAAGTGATGCCCACTGTCTGGGTTTTACCTAAGCCACCTATTAATAATCTTCTGCAGACTGGTTGTTATGAAGCCTCAATCTATGGAAAAATGTGTGTGCTCATGTGTTTGAGGCTTTGGTTTTCAAATAGATATGCTATTTATTGTGTTGCATTACATGCTGTTGCCCTTTCTAAACAAAAGAGCTGCCCACATATGAAGTGCCAGAAAATGTAACTCATATATCATTTTGCATCAGCTTTTGTATCAGATAATGTTGTCATAGAATGATTTGGTTTGGTTTGGTTTGGTTTGGTTTGGTTTGGGACTCAAACCTCATCCAGTCCCACCCTGCCCCTGAAATGAGTAGGTACATCTTTAACTGAATCAGCTTGCTGAGAGCCCTGTTCAGCCTTGAATGTTTTGAGAGACAGGACATCTACCATCTCTCTGGACAATTTGTTCCACTGTTTCACCACTTGTGTGGGCATAAGTTTTCTGTTAGCTGAGTGTAAGCCTAATAGCTCAGGGTAACTCCTCCAGCACTGTCTGTCAAGCTCTTTGCTGCAATATGTGTTAAAACTATGCTGTTTTCCAAAGTAGGGAATCAATCGGGAGAGAAGGTTTGTTTCCTTATCCTTACCATTTCTTCTTACCTATTAAACCTAATTAAAACAAACTGTAATACGTGTAAAATCATGCCTCACCTGCCATGCCACTTCTGTTGGTGTCAATGGAGTGTGATGTGTGAAAATAAGCTCATCTGTTTATTTACAAGTCTCTCTGATGTCTATATTGCATGTCAGCTTCTAAAGCATTCTGAGTCCAACAGTGTTTCTGAGCATTGCCAGTGACCAGACACTGGACTTGGCAGCTCTCTGCATGCTAATCCACCCAGATCCAGGAGTGCAGAGAGATATCTGACAGCAGGGAGAAAAGAGGATAACAAGAATGTCACAACCGCATCTGGATTGTGCAGGTGAGATTTCAGTCTGTGACAAAGGCTGACTTATTAAGCAAGAAATGTGTCTCATAGGATGCCAAGAGCCTCACCCCTTCTATCTGCTTCTGCTCTTTACATGTGTTGTTCTTGTTGCCGTCTGCCAAGGAGACACTTGGGGAGGGCTGCCAGCTGCCTGCTCAGATGGTACCAAAGAGCTGCAGTCATGAGCTCCTCCTGTAACTGTACATGCCACCACCTAAGAGATGGATGGACAGACCTGCCCTAGGAGAGGCATTGTTCTTGTTCATGTGGCATAAAACCATTTCAAAATGAAAACTTTACTGAACCTAGAACTAGATTAGGAATAAGAAATTATGTCAATATTGGGACATTTTCTACTCAACTAATCGAACTCATCCTTGCATCTCTCCACAGGTTAAAAAGTTTTTCCTCTTCTCGTATGGTGTCTTAGGTAAAGGAGGCCTTGTTTAACAGTTGCTAAAGCATAGGTGAAACAAGCAGGTATTTTGTACTTGTGCCTCAAACAGCAAACAACTGTACTCAGTCTAAGAACAGCGAATCCACAGACAATATGCAGGCAAAGAAATCAGCAACAGTGAAACCACTGTCAAGAGAATGGAGAGGGATAAATTTATAAAGTTCCCAATGTGGCTTTGCTGCTGAATAATGAGACTGAACATTGACTTGTATGCATTAGAAGTGCAAAAATTTGTATTACTGTGCTGCCTCTTCTCTGCTCTTGCCCTTGGCTTTATTGGTGATTGCACCTGGTCTTGTGGCATGCAGAAGCCTCTACAACAGATGAAAGTTTCCTTCAGCATGTACCTGAATAGTCTGCCTGGTGATGCTACTGCCCAAACTAGGTGATGAAAGATGAAAGACTCAAGTGACTCAGGAATGCAGACTGCACAATCACTGACCTGCAGTCCTCTGGAAGGGGAAGGACCTCCTTGGAGCTGGAAATACTAAGGTGAGAGCTGTGCAAGTCACAGTGGCAGCTCATCCTATGTACAGGGTGTTTTCCCTGTGTGGGGTATGGTAAAACCACTGCTGCTGCTATGTGTAAGCTGAACTTTCCACAGATACATGCAAGCATCTTTATCTTCTTCTGGAAGGATGATAAGCTCTGCAAATAGGTAGTGTAAGTCAGGGGTGGTGCAAAAATCACCAAGGGATTTTAATTCCTGCATGCCAAATTATTTCCTGATTTTCTCACTACTGCATTGCCAAATACAGAGAAAATTGTGATGCTCAGTCCCTAGAAGAGTTCAAGGCCTGGCTGGATAAGGCTTTGGGCAGCTTGGTGTGGTGAAAGATGTCCCTCTCCATGACAGAGGGGTTGGAATTAGATGATCTTTAAGGTCCCTTTCAATCCAAAGCATTCCACAATCCTATGAAATATCTCACCCAGGCAAATCTTCACCTGTTTGAAGAGGCAGCAGTTAAGCAGATGACTTGTGTGCAGGTGCAGTGATGCCTGCATGAGGCAAACCCTTCCCAAGTGCAGTCGATTTGCAGGGTGCAACTTTTGCACCTGTGTAAAGACATGACACTTGGGAGAGACGCCAAGATGAGTGAAGTGACCAGAGGGTGCAATGAGATATGCTGCATTCAGGGGACTCTGGCCGTGCTGGAGCCATTTTCAGCTGCGGGAACTGAAGTGGGAGATTACCCAGAACCCATCTAGTCTCCAGCAGCAGTGAAATGCTTCCGTCTATGGTGAAGGAACAACAGTTAACTGCAGTCAGAGTAAGGGAATTTCTGCCTGCTGCTGGTGACAGTGCTATAATCACCTTGCCTATCTGCTCAGGGACGAGCTGGGCTGGATGGGGAACGGGAGGACCTCCGTCTCAGCCTGCCGGGGTGACCAGAGCCTCCCCCTCCTTACCCAGCACAAGGAGTGGGAGGACCTCCGGTTCCCCGTGGGACCGGGCGGCTCCCGGTCCCGCCCCTGCCGCGGGGTGATGTTGGGGCGGAGCGCATTCCCGGGACTATATCCACCCGTGAAGCGTGCACGAGTGCCTTGTTTTAGGGCGCTCCCGGGGATGCCGAATATGGAAGTGAACATTGACCCGTCGGAGCTGCAGCCGCTGGGGGAGTACGACTTCGAGAAGAACTTCAATCACCTGGCAGCCAGGCAATGGATGCAGGAGAATTGGTGAGAGGAGAGGAAGAGGAAGGGAGGTTGCTGACCTGGTGCATTCCGGACCCTGGGTAGCTCTATCGCGTTCTGCTGCTTTCAGCAGAACAGGTGTGAGGATCTTCAGTTCCGAGGAGGAGAAGGTTGAGGGTCTCTGGTTGCATACCTGAGGCTGTGGAGGGATGGGATGCAGCAGTACATGTGGCAAACAGTGGTCCAGGTGGTGCTGCAGCTTGTAGGGAGATGGTGACGTGGCAAGAGGGTAAAGAGAACCCACGGATGGCCACTGCAGCCCTTGTACTGGCAAATAGGGCACTCAGCCATGCCGTGCTGCACTAAAGCCTGGGAATGTGTGGGATGTAACACAAGGCACTTGAGGCTCTAGCTTACATGAAACTGGCCTTTGTAGACATGCTGTACACACATCCTCTGCCTGTAGATTCTCCTGTGTAAAGGGATAAGATGCACTGATGTGTTTGCTTTGGATCCTGCTCAAAGGCTACCAGAACCTGCCTCATACCATCAAGATCTTGTGGAAATCTCCATGATGTAGCAGTTTGCTTTTTTTTTGTGCAGTCCCCAGGGTTCTTGTTTGCTCACTGTCAGGGCAGGTTTTCTTGTGACCAAATACAACCTTAACATGAGAATGGGAGATCTGTTGTTTCTTGGTGAGAGTATTTGCTGAGGCTACAAAAGTTTGGCTAAAAATAGGTCAGTTTGGGTCTTTTCCTGACTGTTCCCTCTTCTCTACTTGTAGGCAAAAGTCTTTTATTTTTGCTGCTATCTATTTGATCCTGGTCTTTGGAATCCAGTATTTAATGAAGGAACGGAGGCCCTTCAATCTGCGTGCACCACTGACCCTGTGGTCCTTCAGCTTGACTTTGTTTAGGTAAGAGCCTTTGCTAAATCCGCAGACAGCTGCAGACCTTCCCTCAGAACTGGATTGATGGAAAGCTCTGGTTATCCACTGCATCACTAGGGAAATGAGTTAAAGTTTTCCTCTTGAAGGCCCTTTCCACCTAGGGGAGTGACCTGCTTATACAAGTCATTTATTTCTCACCAGAAATACTCCAGCAAGTCAAATGAATTGCGAAAGGATTGGTGGGGAGAGTGCTTGAAAATCATTAGTGGGTATAACGTGAAGCCTGCAAAAGCAGACATCTTCCCTCATTCAAAGGCTACCTGCCAATTGCAAGTTTGATTTGAGGTCTATTTCTCTTTAAAATTTAGGTTTCTTTCTCTTCCCCTGCCCCCCCCACCCCACCCCCCATTTCTCTAATCCTGTTGTGTAGGAGGTGGGGAACTGCTACAATCACAGAAGCACAAAAGATTAATCTAAAATGTGTTTTCAAACTGTCCAGTCTTACGGTAAAGGTTTCCTGCAGCGGCCATGAAAATGTTTTGGCCCGTGCTCTGTATTTAAACAAGCAGATGTCAATTTTAGAAATTTCTCCTCATCTCCACAACTTTTTCTGTCTGTTTGGTGGGTCAGAGAAAAACTAGACTACTGTGTCTGAAACTCCAATTGACTTTGACAAGGTCAAAGGGACACTGGTTGTTGTCTGTCAGGGCAGGGTATGGCAGTGGTCTGTAAAATCACAGGTTGTGGGAGAGGGGAGGTCAGGGGATAGCTGTTCATGGTCTGTTCAGAGACAAGCTTGTGTGAATGAAACATATAGGTTGATAACAAAGAAAAAGTGTTATTGCTTCTCATAAGCTGTAGGAGTTGCCTGCCACAGGAGGTTATAAGTGCTCCCTGGGCCTGTCCTGTGGGCCCATGCCAAAAGGTGAGACATCAGGAAAACTGTCCTCCATTTCCCATCAGGTGGGACAGCTTTTGCCCAAGTGCCATTTCAAGCAGTGGAAGCAGGGAGTGTAATGAGGGAGCACTCTTTGATGCTGCTTTGTCTTGCAGAAATAGGTTTTAAATCCTGGCTAAAACTTGTTAGGAAGTCTAAGAAGGCAAAAGTTTGTTTAAATGTCTCTGAGATGGCCCTGAGCATCAGGATGGAGTCAACTGAATATCCATGGGTGCAGAGCTGTCAGAGGCTATGTTGAGGCCCTGGGCACAGTGTTCAGCTCTCCTCTGGTTTTCTTGCAGTTTCATTGCAGCCTGTAGGATCTGGAAGCAGATGGCCTTCCTCCTCCTTACCAAGGGATTTAAGGAATCAGTGTGCAGTAAATCTTTCTTTGTCCACCCCGTTTCCAAGCTTTGGATATATCTATTTGTGGTGAGCAAACTTGTCGAAATGGGTGAGTCTGAAACTTCTCCTTATCCTGTGTGTTTATAACTGCTTTGCTTTTACAAGCAGATTTTCTTTTACAGGTCTCTGTCCAAATGTTATTTGGAGAAAAGGGTTGCTTAGTGTCACTCATTTTCTTGCTCCCTATTGCTCAACTCAGATGATAATGCTTGATCTCCACGGGGTTGCAGCCTGATGTTACTGTTCTAGTTTGATCCCCAGGCCAGTGCCTGGACTAGGCAATTCTGCACTGGAATGACCATAGTGAGGGGCAGCAGACAGGCAGCGAGAGCTGGGCTTTCCACATAGTTTTTATAAAAAGAAGTAAAGAGCCAGTCAGAAATGCAGTTCAGGTAGATCTGGGAAAGCAAGCCTGGGGCAAGAGGCTCTTATATTACAAACATGCCAGAAGGTAGGGTGTGCCTAAACAGTCTTTTTCGATACAGATTATTTCAATGGGAACCTAGGTTTTGGTGGGATCAAACCACATAATGTCTTCAGGATCGAAACTTGCTTGGTCTGTTTCATGTGAAAACTTGTGCAACTGCTGTGCTTTCACTTGACTAATGATACACCTCTCCCCCAACCTCAGGTGACACTCTGTTCATTGTTCTCCGGAAAAAGCGGCTCATCTTTGTCCACTGGTACCACCACTTGCTCACGATGATTTTAGCCTGGCATGGCTATAAGGATATGCTAGTTGCGATGGGGTGGAATGCAGCCTTGAACCTCGTGATCCATTGCATGACGTACTCCTACTACACTGTGACAGCCATGGGCATCCAAGTACCCCGCTCCATTGCCATGCTAATCACCACTTCACAGATGGTGCAGATGACAGGATTTGTAATAATTAACATCTTTGTCTTCCTCTGGAGGCACGATAAGCTCTGCCAAGTTTCCTGGACAGTGTTTTTCTTTTCATTGGGCTTGTATGTCACTTTATTGGTCCTCTTCTCCAACTTCTTCATAAAAACTTACCTGAGTAGCACCCAGAAATCAAAGCGGAATTAAAACCAAGGTATGGAAGAGGAGATTGGGATGGAAGTGGGGAGAGAGGGAGAGGGAAAGGGGAAACTTTTTGCTTCTGTCTGGAGCCCACGTGCATGATGGGGTGGGTGTGATGGGGTTTAGGAAGAGAACACTGTGGGTAACAGTCTTCAGAGTAACTTGCACATTGGCCTTTGGTGTGTCTGCCTTGCAGTGGGTGGCATGCCAGAGTGAGGTGCAGGCTAGTAACAGGAGAAAGGGGAAGAGGCTGAGAGCTGGAAACCTCGGGGTTGTGGTTCTGCTTTTCCTTCTTTGCATCACTTGGGTTTGCCTTGTGCCTCGCTTCCTTCCTGGGGACTGATATAATCATGCATGCACCAAGACTCTCCTTGGAAAAAAGGTAGGGAAATTCCTCTCAAAGCAGCACTGCCCTCTCCACGGTCCCAAGTTTTGGGGAAGAACAGAGCCCAAACCTGCTGCTATTCTGCAGGCAAGCCCTAATAGATTACTGGTGGAAACAGCACTGAAATGAAAAATTCCTGCTGTTTTTTAAGTTTATGCAGGGAGGGGATCTGCCTGGGCTCTCCCTTGTCCTCTGTGATGCAAGGAACTGAATTGCGTGAAATTTAATGGCTGTTACCTGTGGTGTGCCTCTTGTACAATATTAAACAATCTATTTAACTTGACTAGCTACAGCCTCAAACCCTAAAAGTGAGGAGGGTCCAGCTTTGTCCTGCAGAGTGTGTCAGGCGTTGCCAGTGGTCCCAGCCCATGGCCAGTCTCATGGGCTGAGGACCAAGGGTCCCACAGTCAACTCATCTCTGGGTGCATCTGCCACTGGAAGATGTGTTAAAACAACTAATAAAAACAGTAATGTATGCATTGACTGATTGTTTTCTTTGATGCCTTTTTCATATTTGACCTTTGTACAGAACTGCGAGAAGAGTCCTGTCTTCTCTATCTCAGTACTGTGTCTTCCTGAGGGTTAGCAACCTGTCCAGCAGGCTGTCCCTCTGTGCTTACCCCTTTTGCAGTCATCAGCTGGTCGTGCTGCCTGAGCGCCTTTGCTCACCACCAGAGAGCTAGAAATGAGAGAGAGATGATAAAAAGATCAGGCTGTTGTTTTACCATCTGGAAAGAACATGTCATAAAGCCAGGATGTGCCTCAGAGCCTGACTCCGAGGGTCTGAGCCTCTGGCTGGGTGTTGGCTGCTACCTGATGAATGAGATTTGGCCTTTCAAGGCAGTGGACTGGAAAGTTACCACAGAGCTGTGCGCTGCACTTTCAATGCTGGGAGATGGCAGCAGTCTGTGCCCTGTCTAGCATTCCCCAACAAGGGCTCCTGCTCTGGACTTGGCAGCATGTTGGGTAGTGGTGTAACAGCACCTTCCCCAGCTGTGTGAAAGGCAGGAGCAGTCAGCTGGAGTGTTGGGGAATAGGAATAAACTGGCTTCCACATTTAGAAGGTCTCTTTAGACAGGGGTGGTGAACATATGGGAGTAATGGGGTGGTATCTCTCCTGCATGGTGCTATTTGGGGCACTTTTTGTAACAGCTGTGGTCCTGGTGAAGCAACTGCCAACTCTCCTCTCTGTCTACAGCTGCCTCAGGCATGCTCCCTCACCTGTGTTGGGCATCTGTGCCAACACACAGAATCATAGAATCATCAGGGTTGGAAGAGACCTTTAAGAACATCAAGTCCAACCATCCACCCAACACTACTGCTGTAACCACTAAACCACATCACCCAGCACCAGATCCTGATGTCTCTTCAATGCCTCTGGGGTGGTGACTCCACCACATTCCTGGGCAACCTATTCCAATTCCTGACCACCCTAACAGTGAAAAATTTTTGTAATATCTAATTTGAGTCTCCCCTGTCTCAGCTCTAGGTCGTTTCCTCTTGTCCTCTCTCTAGGCAGAGTAGAAGAGACCAGACCCCACTTCCCTGCAACTTCCCTTCAGGCAGTTGTAGAGAATGATGAGGTCCCCCTGGAGCCTACTCTTCTTGAGACTAAACAAACACAGCTGCTTCAGCCATTCCTCATAAGTTTTCTAGATCTTTCACAAGTCTTTCTGGACATGCTCCAGCACCTCACTGTCCTTTCTGAAGTGAGGGGGCCAGAACTGAAAGCAGTACTTGAGTTGTGGCCTCACCACTGCCAAGTACGGGGACACAATCCCTTCCCTGGTCCTGTTGGCCACAGTATTCTTGCTACAGGCCAGGATGTCATTGGCCTTCTTGGCCACCTGGGCACATTGCTGGCTCATATTGAGCCCAAGTCATTTTCTTCTGAACAGCTTTCATGCCACTCCTCCCCAAGCCTATACCTGTACCTGGAGCAGGTGTAACACAAGTGCAGGACCCAGCACTTCATCTTATTGAACCTCCTGCAGTCATCCTTAGCCAACTGATTGAATCTGTCCAGGTGTCTCTGTAGAGCCTTTCTACCCTTGAGGAGATTAACACTCCCACCCGATTTAGTGTCATCTGCAAATTTACTCAATCCCCATGTCCAGATCATCAATAAAGATGTTAGGACTGGCCCCAAAACAGAGCCTCAGGGAGCACAGCTAGCAATCGTCCACCACCTGGATTTATCTCCATTCACCACAACTCTCTGGCCCTGGCCAGACACAAAACATTGAAGAAATGATGTGTTCACAGTTGCTCTTTTTCTACCTAAATTGCCTGGCGTGGTCTTGGTGCTTCAGAGGTGACGCCCTGTGGGATGAGGTGAGCTGCCTGATCCCCCTTGCTCTGCAGGCACTGCCCCCACTCAGCAGTGCAGAGCAGGGCTCTGGAGGCAGGGCTCTGCATCTCCAGAAGGCTTCAGGTCTCTAAGAGCTCTTTGTAGATCCACCCATGCAGGCTGCTGAAGTGGGAAGTATCTTTCAAGGGGCAAGAATCAGCTCCCAAGAGGGAGGGTTTGCAGAGAGTATCTTGTAGAAACCCTCTCTCCCCTTCCAAGAGGCACTGCAGCTTTTCAAATAGCCACATCCCTCCACTCAAAAGGAGGATACCACCTTTCCAAATGCTGCAGGAGGCCTTGCCTTATCCCCCTCCCACCCTGTGCTTTCCTCAGCGAATGCACACCATCAGCCAGCCCGACGTGCACAGCATTGCTCTGGTGTTCTCTCTGGCAAAAGAATAGAGAGCAATAAAGACCTTCCAAGACCTAGCTAAGCAAAGATTTTACATTGCTGTTGTTATTTGGCAAGTTGTCTGGAGTGCTTACCTGGGTGTGAGGAAAGTGGTGGTGCTTTCTGGGGCTTGGGGAGCTAATAACAGCACCCTCCTTTTCCCAGGTCAGTGCTGTTTCCCTGAAGCTTTCTAGAAATGTCTCCTCCTGGTACTCGATGAAGAAAAGTCCTTCTTACACGTGCTGGTGAGCTGAAATAGACAGCAGGCCGGCTTTGGAGGGGATGTATCTTGAGGATTTGTCTATTTTTGTTGTGTTGGGTTTTTGTTGGTGGGTTTGTTTTTGTGGGTTTTTTTTTTTACTTTATTGGTTCCCTCCTGTGGAGGAATCATTGCTCAGGGGGAAGCCGTGGTCCCCTCTGAAGGCGTCCTTGAGGACCCTTGCACGGCTGGAACAACTTGTCTTAGGGGCAGATGAAGGGATGTGCGGAGAGTGCGCGATGCACGGGAGCAGCCCTGGGCTGAGAACGTGCTGCAGGCACGGAGATGCAGCGAGGGCGGGAGTAGACAGAGCTCCAGGTTGCGAGGGCCGGTGAAGCCGGTCAGGGGAGTGGGCGGGAGCGAGGCGGGCTGTTTTTCCCTGAGGCCCTGTCGGTGTCACGATAGTGGGGAGGTTTTTCCCGGAGGCAGCCACGGCGGTGGGGAGGTTTTTCTCGAAGGCTGTCACGATAGTGGAGAGGTTTTTCCCGGATTGCGTCACGGTGCGGGGGGGAGGTTTTTCCCGGGGGCGGTGTCGGTCCCGCGGGCGGGAGCGCGGCACACCCTGCAGCCCGCCGCTAGGTGGCGCCGCTGCCCGCGCTGAGGGCGCTGCCGGCCGNCACACAACAAAAAAACCAAACCCACACACACAGAAAAAAAAACCCAAAAAACCAGAAAACCCCACCAAAAAGAGAAAAAACCAAAACCCAAAACAACAAACCCAGAGCAACAACAAAAAACCCACAAAAAANGTGGGGAGGTTTTTCCCGGAGGCAGCCACGGCGGTGGGGAGGTTTTTCTCGAAGGCTGTCACGATAGTGGAGAGGTTTTTCCCGGATTGCGTCACGGTGCGGGGGGGAGGTTTTTCCCGGGGGCGGTGTCGGTCCCGCGGGCGGGAGCGCGGCACACCCTGCAGCCCGCCGCTAGGTGGCGCCGCTGCCCGCGCTGAGGGCGCTGCCGGCCGGGTCGGGCCGGACCCGCTCCCCCGACGTTACCGGGCCCTGAACGGCGACTGGGACGGAACTTAGAGCCGCCTCTCACGGCTGTGGATCTATCCGAGCCCAGCTTTAACATGTACAGCAGCGGCTCGAGGCGCGCACCCACCCCGCTCTTCGGGGCTCTACTGGCAGCGCGCACCAAGCAAGAGGAGCCGGAACATCCTCCGCCCTGTGCGCAGGACACGAGCCAGGGACGGGGACGGTGCCGTGCCGCTGCTCGGCTGAGGGAAGGCGGACGGCAGCTGCTGAGGACACCCAGCGTGGGTGCGCTCTGTGGTAGCCTTCAGACAGCTGCGGCGGAGCGGAGAGCGTGCTGGTGATGGGGGCTAAAGTCTGGCCTTGAATAAGAAA
>VYXD01000365.1:79227-102746 GCA_013397195.1 Hylia prasina
CCCAAAAAACCAGAAAACCCCACCAAAAAGAGAAAAAACCAAAACCCAAAACAACAAACCCAGAGCAACAACAAAAAACCCACAAAAAAACCCCAAACCAAACAAAAAAATCCCAAACAAACAAAAGCAACGAAAAAAACCCCAACCAACCAAAGAAAAAAACTGGATCAAATAACCTCACTGTGTATAAGCAGTGGAGATGAGCAGGAGCTGTGGGCACATCAAGAACAGAATCTGGTCAAAATAATCCAATTTTCCTCTCTGACAGAGTAAAGGCATGGTGACGGAGAGCTTTGGCTGCCAGTCAAAAGGCTTTTAAGGATGATCTAGATGGGATTTGGGTAGGCCCTGCTTTCTTCTTGTAGAGGGAAGAGTCATGTCAGAGAAGGGAGTTAAGCACAGTAGCACTGAGATGAGGTGTGTATTTGGTGGAAAGGCTGCTGGGTGGCAGCTCCAGCACAGAATGGAGATTAACCATTGAATCTACTTCAACAGCACTGGTGCCCAGCAGCAAGGTAGGATCCAGGTTACAATGAAATATGTGGTCTGGGATGCACTGTGTTTATATTTTATATCTTTACACTTGATCTTTGAACCCTTCCACTAGTAGATCTTTCAGTGTAGGGTATCTTGGCTCCCATATTTTGGATTGGCTCAGAGCAAAGAATAATTTGTTACAGTGAGGTTGGGCAGACACCTGTGACTGCTTTCAGTATCTGCTCTCAAATACCTTCAGAAAAAACTGCTCCCTCTGAAAGAGGCTTTGGCAAAGACTGAGCAGTTTATATGCTTGGTTTGTGAGAGACCTCTTAGTGAGGATTCCTTCTTAGCAAATAACTTGCTTTCTTTCTGAATGTTGACAATATTGCAGAACATGGGTTATGTCAGATTTGCCTGTCCTATTCTTCCTGGTAGGACACTTTGTTGTGAAAATATTTTAGGGCTGTTTTTTCTATCTAAAGAGGGAAGTAAAGTATTGGAGTTGTGTTTTCCCCTTGGAGCTTGTGCTTGATGAAAGGAAAGCTGATTTCACTGGGTAGAGATGTCCTGCTCCTTTGCTGCATGAGGAGCTTCCTTGGACCCTTGGAGGGATCTGCTCCCTCCCCCTGCATTGGCTGAAGGAGTAGGTTTTCCAGGTGCCTGTGTGTCTTGAGAGGACCACCTCTGTTTTAGAGCTTTCCCAACTGAGAAACTGAGCAGGGCAGGTTGCTGCATCTGATAACTCTCTTGGGGACAACTGCTCAAAGCCAGAGTGCCTGGGGAAATTCCCTGCTCTGGGCTGTGGGAGCCCAAAGGCACTGCCCCCATCCAGCACAGTGGAGAAGCCTGGGCCATCCTGCTGCACTGGATGCATGTAGATAGGAAACAGGGAGGGAGCTTGTTTTCCCTCTTCCTACTGTTTGTGTGGGGTTTTTTTGTTCTGAGGAGCCAGGTGTTTGATATGAAAGTGAGGAACATGGACTACTCTTCCGAACTTCAGCCCCTCTTCCAACTCGGACTGCCTCATGCTGGTGCTTCTAAGGATGCTCACCTTTACCTGGGCTGCTGGCACTTGATTTCAGAATCTTCAGATGCAGATTTGCGCTTTCAGTAACCACACAAGCAGAAGCTTAAAGGGTTTGTACCAACTTTTATTATCTTTTTTGGAAATGGGATTTGGGGAAGGGAAGGAGATGTGCAAGGAGGAGCTGACTGTTGCAGATGGGGATGTTTGGGATGTATGCTGGCAGCAGTGTGTCTGACAAAAATGACTGAAGCAGTAAAGCATGACAGCCAGGACACTGCCTTGGTGGATGTGCTTCCTTTACAGCGTTTTTGGTTTTAAGGTCTACTTTGTAGGTTATTTCACATACAAAACAAGAAAGCAATATTTTAATGTCTCTATATGTATTTGTATATATATAAGATAGATATATATACACACATATTTTATATTCTTACAACCCCCAGTTCCTAAAGGTTTCAAGTCTGAAGGGCCATGTGTATATATATGAATTATAAAGAGATGCTAATTGACTGAGACAAGGCTTCTTTACTGGCTGTATGATAAATAAATGAGCAAGATATCTTTCATTGAAATCTTGCACATGTGCAGAGAATATGGTTCAGCCAAGCACCAACTGGCAACCCCCTTCAAGCTCTCCTGTCTCTGCCTATTTCCTGCAGGGGTGGTGTGAGGCTGCCTGTGCTGTCCCAGGAATTTGGGGGGGCTCACCCCTGTGGGGGTTGGAGGAGCAGACTGAAACATACTTGGTTGCGCTGCCCATGGGTCAGGCACCCTGCATGTTTGGGCTCCTGTTTCCCCATGGGGCTTCCAGTAGACTCTTTTGGTTTATTTTACCATGGAGGAGAAGGTTTGGTGGGCGAGAAGGGAAGGGGTTTTGAAGGGGAAAGACAGTCAAAATTCACCATACAATAGACAAATCTTCATAAAGGTTCGTCTGCCTGCTCTTTCTTTTCTCCCTCTCTCTCTCTCCCTGTCTCCCTCTTATGCTCTCATGTTCACTCTCATTCTCTGCAGGACGTACGCTGTTGTAGGGCTAAAGGTCTCCTTTTGTCAGGCTAAGGTCAAGTCCCTGGTTGGCAGAGGGCAGCCCTTCATACAGGCCTGTCCACGGCGTACTGGCAAGGGCTCAGGTTGGAAGCTGCTGTCTGCACCGCTGGGTAGGTGAAGTTGGCGTGCTGCTTGGCCTTCAGCCGCAGGCTGGCCAGGCTGGAGTTGCACGTGTCCCTGTACATGTAGGGGCTGGCTGTTGAGGCGTAAGGACAGGCACTGGATGAGACAGCAGAGTTGAGGCTCGGGCTGTTCAGATTATTGATGTTTCCCAGGTTGTTGAGGCTAGGGGCTGGTACTCCAGTCACCGCAGTGGGGACCATGGATGAAGGCATGGTCATTGAGGTGATGGAGCTGGGTGGGGAGAACATGGGCTGGGAGGAGAGGGGACTGACGTTCATGGAGTTGAAGAACGGAAAGCTCTTGGCCGAGAGCGGACTGCTGGCAAGCCCCTTGGTGGCCCAGTTGTTGTAGGAATAGCTGGAATACATGTCATCGTAAGGCTGCATCAGTCCATTGAACTGGGCTCCGAAGCTGTTCTTGCACAATTCGGCCTGTTGGTTCCTCTCTCGTTTCCTCCACTTAGCTCTGCGGTTTTTGAACCAGACCTGCAAGAGAGAGAGGGAGGGCATGGGAATTGCTCTGGCTGACCTTACAAGGGGACTTGCCCTGGTTTCTTTGCCCAGCAAGACAAGAGCTGTTGAAGGGCTGGCCAAGCTCCCAGGGAGATGGGAGGTTGAGTATCAGGAAAGAGCTGCAGCAAGATGTCTGGGCTTCAGGGTCGTGTCCCAGCAGGAATCACCAGGTAGACCTCAGCCAACAAACCAAAACCCAAACCACTGCCACTTCACAACATACAGAATAACCCACCTCATTCAACAAACAGATGCCCTTTATACAGGAAAAATAGAGGAAAATATGGGCTGCATTTCCAAGTGACCACAGCCAGGAGGAGGGATTTGTGTTGTGTGACTTGGGAACAAAGTATTTGGGGGATGTGGCTTGAAAGCTGCTGAACAGAGGAAATAACTTCTCTTCTTTTGACTTTACCTCAGGATAGGCTTGGAGTGGGGTGTTGTATGTCTGTCTTCTAAAAGGAAAATCTGCTAGTGTTAGAGGGGTTCAAACAATATAACTTCCTAGAGCATGGAAGCTGCTGGAAGGCTATTCATGGTGCTGCTAACTCATATTTCTAGTAGCAGAGAGAAGCTCTCACTCCAGCTGGAGCCCTGCCACACCATGCCTGTGACTGCACATTGGTTTGGGATGCCCTCCAGCAAGGGTAGGGCTGGGGAGTGATGGTGCTGCAAGGAAGGGATCTGCGGGGTTGAGGCAGCCATCTGATGGGGCTCTGTGGGGCAGAGCCTGGGCTTTGTATCTACCTGTATAATTGCAAGGTGGATGGGGAAGGCACCACCAGCATGGGGTATGTATGTGGCAGAATGTGTCAAATCTCAAGTGCAGACCCTGGTGAGGTGTTTCCAAGACAGGGAAATTTTCTAGTGCTCCTAATTCCTTCCTTGGTTTGGGGACAGCTTGGTCATGTATCACAGCAGGCTTCTTCCCCAGAGGCTCAGGCCCAAGGAATGTGGAAGGGCTGCAGTCCTACCCGGACTCGTGCCTCTGTCAAGTTGGTCCAGACTGCAATCTCCTCCCTGGTGCTCATGTCTGGATAACGGTTTCTCTGGAAAGTGGCTTCCAGCTCTTGGAGCTGCTGGCTGGTGAAGTGCGTCCTCTGCCTCCGCTGCTTCTTTTTGAGCGAGCCGTCCTCAGGGTTGGAGTCGTCCGTCTGGTTTTGCTGGGACTTCTCAGTGTCTGTGTGAGAAACAGAAAGATGGGAGAGATCCCCTGAGTGAACTAGAGAGCTTGGGTGAAGCTGGGGAGCCTATCCTTGGGGCAACCAGTGCATGCTCAGCAAGGTCCCCTTCCACTGCAGCCACCAGGAGCGGTCTCATCTCCCTCCCTTGTCCTTGCAAGCAGGCATCCATGCAGCACCAAAACCAACTCTCCTTCGTGCAGCACAGCTTGTCTTTGTTTAACTGCCATAACAGATGTTAGCTTCCAAGTGACTGGATTTAGATTTTCCAAACTTCCAATATTTGGGTTTCATTTATCACAGTTCACATGGGGGATAGTGGCAGAACCCAGATTAGAAGGTTCTTTGCTTAAAACTCTCTGCCTAAGGTGTCTTTTGGAAAAACTGAACAGAAATTTACACAACACAGCAAAAGATCCAGTCATGTTTCTGTGGAGAAGTGATGGGAAAAGACAAATTGCAAATTGATAGCAAGCTGAGGTTCTTCAATTAATTATACCTGAGGAGCACAAATTTTCACTCCCCTTCTTGCTCCTTTACATTCTTATTTAGGTGCACATGTTTTGATTTTTAAAAAAATAGGGAAAGGCCTCTCTTAGACCTTACCATGAAGCACTCCAGCATCTCCCTGTCTTTCTGCCCCTGCCCTCCTCCTGATTCACAGATCCTTCTCCTGGAGGCAGTGTCTTTCGTTTCACTGCCCATTAAATGAACATCTCAAAACTCTCCAGTGTTCACACTGATATCTCACTGAAATATACAGCTCAGCCTCCTTCTGGGCATCAAGTCCATGTCTGCATGCTGAGCTTTTGGCTGCTGTGGGGGAGGTGGTCAGCTAGCTGCTTCCATGTGCCACAGCCCTTCTTGGGGGCTGTGCAAATACAAGCAGGCAAAATGCAAATAGGGGCAGAAATCAAATACAAATGTCTTCCCTTTAGTTGTCCTCTATAGAGTGCCCAAGTGCTCAAATGTGACACTTTCTTCTATGATGGAAGGAAGCTATAGCCTGTGTTTAATTCTGCTGGGAATCAAGACAAGTCACCATAGAGGAAAACATTCCAGTGAAAATAAATTCTGATGTTTAAATCCTTCCTCTGATCTAGAAGCCAGGTGAAGCCTTTCCAAATGAAAATTGGGTCTTCAACGGGGAGAGGAGGTGTTCTTTTACAATGGGAAATTGCCATTTAGTCAGCTAAACTAAACAGAAATTTTTGCAAATAGCTCCCAAACTGTTCCACCCTTAAGAACCTTAAAAAAAGTCCTGGCATCACTCTGCTAAAATTGCAATTTTTGTTTGGTTGCAGTTCTTTGAGAGGAAACTAGTTTAAAAGGCTTCAAAGTCCAGAAAAATCTCTAACAAAGGTGTCTGGTACAGCCCCATAATGAGTAGGGAGGCAAGGAGGCAGCAGCCTAGAATACAGTTGAGTCAGTGGAGAAAGGGATTCCACAAGTCAAATGGATGTGCTCTGGAATAACAGGATCTGTCTTTTCCATTTAGTTTTTATGGGGCATGCAAGAGGCCTAAAAGTATCTGAACCCCCCACAGAGACTGCTGCAGGGCAGTGCTGTGCCAACAGCAGGTGTTTTAGTGGGCCCCAGACCTGGAAGATGCTCCTGTCTCAAGAACCTGGTGCTACTACCTGGTTCCTATGACAGCCTGTTAATTCAGAAATAGTTTCCTGCTGTTCCTGGAAAACCCTCCTTGTACTTGCCTTTCTTCAAAGGGAGCAATGCTGGAGTTGCAGAGAGCATTTGCAGGAGAGGTGCTCGCTCTCCAGGGAGGAAACCTTGGGTGTGGTCAGTGATTTGCTCCCCACCAGCCACCTCTGCTTCTGTAGCAGGTCTGATGCTATCCACCAGCAGGAATGTGAATGCAAGGACAGTGAGATGGCCATTCCTCACAGCAGCAGGGTGTAAGTTGGTTCTTCTGAGAAGGAAGGTGCTATGTCCTGTTCTCAGCATCAGCACCAGTTAGTGTTTCCATCCAGGCTGTACCTGTACAAGAACTTTCCCAGCACACTCTTAAAACAAAGCCATAGGAACTGAAAAGTGGAATGAAAGAGCTTGGTTGTGGTCTTGTGCTACTCCTCTCATTTTCATGAGCATCTTTGTTTGTGGATCCCATATTCAGCAGAACTCTTGGAAGCATGCTCTTAATGTGGATTTTTATCGTGGTTCTTGCCAAGGAGATTTATCTGATTTCTCTAGCTCAGTGCTCTAAACCAGTATTGGATGTGGGACATTCCTGCACTATCCATCTCCAGCAGAGATTAAATGGGGAGTGATGCCACCCATCTGAGCTAGTTATTAGGAATGGCTCAATACAGATGAACGGACAACATTTGGTTTGTTTGTTCATCTGCTGAGCCTGGGTTAATTAGGAGCCTGATGCATACAGGGGATGTGTTCTCACCAAAGTCCCTGACAAATATTCATTTCCAAAGTGGCTGCTGTGAAGCAGGAGGCTATGCCATAATGGGGAACTCCTGCCCAGGACTGCCCTTCTTCCCTTCTTCACTCAGGACCCCAATATACAAAGAGGGAAAGAAAATGGAGTGAAAGTACCACTGGTTTATGGGCTACATCTGGGTGAAAGAGATCACAATATATCTTGTTTGGTATTCATCTTCTCAACACCCTCTGGTATACTTACTTTCCATAAATCTTAAGTCTAAGAAGAAGTAGAAACCCCAACTTTGAAAAATCTCTGCAGTTCATCTTGGTGTCCTCTGTTTCCATACCTGCTACCTGTGTTTCTTTCTGTGTGTCATCTCTTTTCTGCTTCTTCTATAAGCAGGGATTAAGTGTCCTCTGTAAAAGGTGCAGAGTTTTTGATTGCAGTAGGGACCCAAACTGTGGCAATACAGGGAAGGAAAGGAGCCCACAGAAAGGATGTGGGTGCCTTGAATCCATGCTAAGAACAATATGGGGAGATGTGGGGCAGTTCTTTACCTGCCTCACTCCTCAACCTTGCTCTCCCCTGACCTGTGTTGCCTGATGAAACCTATCAGAAGGGGGTGTCACAAACTATGCCATACAATTGGAGGACACTTGAGATCCCTGAGTGCTGAGCCCAGACAAGCAAGGTTTGTGTTCACTTCCTCAGGATCTCTTACTTGTGTGGATTAATGAAGCAGGGCCAAGGAGAAATAGGGAGGCTGCTCTCTTGAGGGAAGTCTAGAAGTGCTGGAAGTGCAGCCCTGCCCCTGTCCCAGACAGCCCTTGGTAGCCAGCTCTATTCTGCCTGACACTGTTGATGCATGATGCAGAGACCATCAGATTCTGGTGCAAAGGCACAAGCTGCCAGCATCTGCATACAGGTAATGCTGACAAACAGTAACCTCCCAGAACCATTTTATTTCTAGACTGCTTAAGACAGTGGGGAGTGATGTAGCCAGGCCTCCGACGTTTATTATCTCCCCAAAATAGGTTGTGGAATATATCTTGAACACGTTCGCCCACTCAGTGAAACGACTGTGGCCATAGCTGGAATTAGCTGCTCATGCCTAATGGAAAGAAAAGTCAGTGCCTAAATTGGCACTTCTACAGCATGCCAGGGTGGGCTCAATAGGGAAGGCCACTTGAATGGAGACACTGCCATGCATCCAAAGCAGCTGACGAGGAGCCACTGAACTTGGGGATGTGCCCAACTAAGGTATGTGTGCAGTGGGGAATCTGTCAGATGGATTCTCTGATTCTAGTTGTCCCAGTGTAACTCCCTTCGTGATACTTTCTCTGGGGAATTTTAATCTGCATCATTATCCTTATTAGCTTTTGTATGTGGGTGAGCCTGGAGGCTTTACACGGAGAGCAGCAGGCTGTCCCCAGCCCTCACTCCCTCATGCTGGCACTGGCAGAAGCAGCTTTGCATTGTCCTGACACATCCAGAATAACAAGGGATGGAGTGGTAACCAGACAGATGTAAAATCCAGAGGAAGCCATAGCATTTGGTAGCTGATTTCTGAACAGGTGTGAATGATGATGCTGCTTATTCAGAGCCTGATAAAGAATTCAGCAGGCTTGGGGTTTGTTCAGCCTTTGGGAATGGTCAGAGGCAGTTCTGTGGCAGAGCAGCAGAGCAGTGCACCAAGGCACAGGTGAGGAGACCTCTTCAGTTAAAGCAGGAGCAAGATAGTGCTTCCCTTTCATCTTAATGCCTGAACCTGGAAAGTTCAGCCTAAGGTTTACCTTTACCATGGAAAGTTTAAATCCAAACAATTTAAACCGAGGTAAAAAAAAATAAATAAAAGAGCAGTTTAAAATTAGGTGTAACCTTCTGTGCCTTGGATACTTCCTATGTTGTGGGGAGAGCTCTCCTGCCCTGGGGATCCTGTTTAGGCAAATACAATAAAATCTTGATTGGGCTGTGACCTGACTTGCCTGGCTCTGGCCTGCCATGGGCTATACCCTTGTGAGCACTGGCTTCCTGCAGCCAAGGCCAGATGACCCCACCACTGAGATGATGTTCCCAACCTTCCAATAGTTGTCATTGCAACATGGACCCTTATGCCTTTCCCCTGCTTGTTGGCACAGCCATGCTGCTATGGCATTTGCTGGCTCCCAGTACAATAGGAAACTGTTCCTCTGGGAGCACTGCAGCCAGCTCCTGTAAGCCTAGATCCCTCCACAAGGATGGGTCAGGGTTTTTCTTGTCTCTTGAACCTTTCACTCACCACTGTGGTCCTGCCCTTTGCAGCTGTGCTCGTGTTGGGGAGTTCCAGAGTCCGAGAGAGACAAGGCCGGGCTGCGAGCCTCCGCGTCTGCCAGCAGGTTGAAATCCATGGGGCAGGGATGGGTAGTGGAGAAGGAACCTGAAAAACAGCAGTCACAGGGTGATCAGAGAGATCAATGTGTGTGTGTTCTCTCCTCACCACCTCCAGCAGTGACTTGCCTTGAGGAAAGGTCTAGGAAAAGGAAAAGATCCCCGAGTGATCCTTGGACACCTTTGAGTTTCTTGGCTGGAAAATGGACATACTGGGCTTTCAGCTGAGCTTCCCTATAAATCAGAGATCATCTAGTGACACTTCTATTTGCAGCCTTCAGAGAAAGAGCCTCCAATTTATAGGTGACATTCAGACTGAAATAGCAACGCCGGGAGCATGCTGTGTAATGGAGATCTGAGGAAGTGGTTCTGGGCCAGCCAAGGGCTGTTAGCACCTTCCCCAGTCATCCCACCGCTCCCATCCTCCCTGCCCAGCTTCCCTCCTCTTTCTCCCTTGTCTCTCCATGAGCTGGCCAAGCCTAAGTAAAGCTGTTCGGAGAACACTACATTCACACATCCCAAAAGAAAAGCATTCCTGTGCCTGGCACTGATAGGAAGGCACATCTGCCTGCACAGCCACTGCTACAAGCAGAGATCCAGGCAGTGCAAGTGGACTCCTTTGGGGTACCCAAGGATCTCTGGAACCTGAATTATCATGGGAATCACATTTCACACGCTTAAGTGCCTGGGAATGAGTGGTCCTGGCTGCAGTAGGAGGTTGCTTCCAGCCTTAGATCATGCTGACTTCAGGCTCCCCATGACCCCTGAAGAGCCTGGCCTGTGCTGGTGAGCCATCTTCCCTGGCTGAAAGCATCCCAACTGGGAGGCTGTCAGTGCTGCTTTCCACAACAGCAGGAACCACTGTGACTCTCCTGCCACCTCTTTCCACACCTCTCTGTCCCAATATCAATTCCTTTCATTATTCACTTTCTTATGGACCCTGCACCCTCCACCTCTACTGCCTAAAGGAGTTCAGCAGAGAGCACCACTTTGTTCTGGACCACATTGGTTGCTCATGAAGAGGCAGACATGAGGCAGTAAGTGTTCCAAGCCCGGCTACATCCCCTTGGAAAAGTGAGGTGGCCCTGTATTAGCCCCTAATCTGAATTTTGGATCATAACCCAGGAAAATGCAGGATTTTTCACTGCCACCAGTGCAATTTATGAAGGCTGGATCACTTTGAATGGACCACAGCAGCTTCTGAATCTTCGGCCACTCCCAGCTGATAACCTCACCTTCTCAGCTAGGGATCCTTTTCCTCTAAGACACAACAGCTGATACACTGTGCCAGGATCTGGAACCCCTGCGTTTAGGGAAGTTTGGACCAGATGTTTGGGACTTTCAAACTTTAGGCAGAGATCAGTTGTGAAGGCTGGATCCTGGGTGGTGAAGGATTGCCCAGCCCATCAAATCCATGCATGTCAGGGAGGGAATGTGCTGAAGACAGTCTGGACTGTGTTAGTTTTTAGACATGTAAACAAGAGATTAATCACATAGCTGTTGCACCTCATTTGGAGGTGGATGACAGTGACTAAGAATGTATTTTCAGAGCTGTCTAAAGCCTCCTTTAGTCAATTTGCACAAGGCTGCTGCCAGGGCCCTTGTCAGGGCTGATCCCCATACCTGTAGTGTGCTTTCCAGGCTGTGATGAGAGGGAAAGGAGCCATTTCTAATGGTTATCTGGCTGGTTTCTGCAGCAGATCTCACTCACAAAACCCCTGCAGTTTTCTTGCTCTTCACTTCACTTGACCTCCATTCACTGCCTCTCCCAGGTACTGGTGGGGCAGTCTCAACACTGACCTCAGTCAGTGCTCTCTGGAAGCAGCACCTAATGAACCAGGACCTGGTTCTGGTTTCCCAGACCTTTGCCTTGCTCTGGGCTTCTCCTCTCCTGTGGAAGAGAAGTGGCAGGACTCTGGCTTTGCCATGAGGCTGGTTTCCATTTCCACTCTGTGGCAAGCCTGACCTTTGATGTCTGCTGGCTGTGTTAAGCTCCTGGCAGCAGCCAGGCACAGCCCTGTTGCATTCTGCTGTGTGTACATATATGAAGTGATGTGACAGGGGCTGTGTTTTCTTTAATACTTTTGCATGGAGTAGGGGAGTCCATCTGCTGCTGATATTGCCATGGCTTTTAGCATTACTCTCAGAATTATGCAGAAACGCGCAGTGAATTAATTCCATGGATTAAGTCTTGATTAAGATGTGTGTCACTTTGCTGTCTCAGAATTTATTAAGAGCCCTTCTTGAGTCTGCAGCAGATGGAATTTCTGCCCAATGTTTGTAGATGATAATTTCCCCTCTTCTACAGCCATTTGCATATGATTGCATCTGTCAAGCACAATTTCCTCTCTTCTAGAGCTTGACTCTGTACTGGACGATTTAAGGAGGAATTCAGATCCTTGCCTTGCTGTAACTCAAGGACAGTGTCCTCCTGTGCAGGGTCCTGTTTGCTCTTTTTTCCACATCTTGCATTGCTTTCATCTGTACAAACTAGAGTGAAGATAGTAAAACCAGGGGGGAGTATCCTACATAGGCAAGGTTCCATAGGTGTAAATGAAAACACAAGGTACAAGGCTCAAAAGAACCTAGTCCTGGTATTAATAATCTATGCCCCATCCTGGGCTGCACCAATGCAGTGGCTGCAAAGTTCATCCAAGCTGCTGGACACAACATAGCATGCTGGCCTGCCTCAGAGATACAGTGGGCACTTAGATTAAAACTGGTTATGAAGTGTGGCCAATATTTAAGTTAAAACTGGGACTTGTGGCTGAGCACAAGTTTGTTTTGTGAACTGAATTTAAAAGTAGGAGGATTTCAGAGAGGAGATGTTGTATGTATATATGTAATTGCATAACCTACTGCATGTGCCATATGTGGTGGCATCAAGGAATGCCTTCTCATTCTGCTGAGGTCATGGAGAAGCAAAAGCAAGGGGAGAGGAAGATCTCAGAATGATTATAAAAGCAGGAAAAGTCTGCAATGGTGACAGCACGTGAGGTTCAATGTACCAATGTGTTTACCCAAAGGCAACCCCATGCTACTGACACAAAAGGCTGTAAGGTGTTCTTCTAGATTATACAGCCCTTTTGGATTTATAAAAAAGGACCTTTCGTCCACATTGGCTTGATCTTGCTGTAGGCAGGGACATTAAGAAAGTCAATGCTAAACCTTCATGGCATTTCTACTAAGTTGTTTGCCCGGTCTCAAGGAATCAGTGAAATTGGCGCCTCAAAATTATTTTTAGATAAAATCAAATTTACCATCTTCATCTGACTCTTCATCTCGCTTTCTTTTAACGTAAAAGAACAGTTTCTTTAGGGACAGCTCCTGTACTAGCAACATGCAGCCAAGCTTGCTCAGAGGCTTCAGTTTGGTAAAACTAGCCATGGCTCCCACTCTGCTCCAGCATCTGTATCTCCTTCCATCGATGAATGTTATTGTCCCTGAGATAAAAGTTCCCAAACCTCTAACAAACACATCTCTTCTAGTCACTGCCCATGTGCATCCTCTCCTTGGTGCCCATGTGAACATGCTGTGGCCACCTGTGCAAGACTGTGGGCCTGATATTTCTGGGTCTGCCTGCTGGCACCTGCTGACTTTTTCCCAAGGGAAAAATTCTCAAGAAAGCTTCTTCTCAAAACAATCTTGGCAAACAACTCTCCTTTCTCAAAACAATCTTTCCCCAGGTAGTGTTTTTGCCGTTTCTCTAGTTTAACCAATAGGATTAAAGAGGTGTCGTTCCTATTCACCAATCATGTTAAGTCTGTATCAGAACACCTTATAAAATGTAGTAAGAATTAGATAATAAAGCCTTTTCTATGCTCTTTGCCTTCTGAAATATTTGGACTCTCCCATCTTTCTTTCGTGTCCTACAACGACACAAGATCCTCCAGCCAGACAGGGAATTGCCACCCCTGCTCATGGGCATGGTGGAGGGCAGGGGAAGAGCAGTCCTGGCTCTAGGCCTTTTCTCTTTTCAAAAGCACCCCCTCTCTATTTCTTGTATCAGCTCCTGACTGCCCAAGTCGGGTCCATTTAGGCAGTAGAAGGAAGACATTCCTTTGTGAGGTGGCAACCTTGTTTACCTGAAAAGAGAAACAAGGGTCCCTGTGACCCATCTCCTGGTTCTCAGTAACACACTGCTCCATCATCTGTGAGCAAAGAGGCTGTTGCTTGTTGATTTTTTTTTTTCTTTGAAGGGGTGGGAAGGAAACATAATGGCTGACTTCAAGCAAAGTAAGGCCGACTATAGAGGTGGCTTTTGTGATGTAGGTGTTGCCCGTTGAGAGCTGCCTAGAGACTGACTGGTGTGTGCTGCTCCACTCTCTGCACTGCCCTTGGGGAGCAGGTTTCCGGCTGGACCTGCTTTGGCAGGTTGATCTGGAAGTGAAAAGTTGTCTCTTGCATTGTTTTGATGTTATTTCACTTTCCATGGGCATGCAGGAGTGCTTCAGCAAGGACCTGATGCTTTGGGTTCCAAGATAGCAGCACAATGACCACTGACGACTCAAAGATAGGAGGGAAGCCCTAAGCTGGGCTCTCTTGAGCAGATCAGCACAGCCCTGTGCATCTGTGAGTTCCCTGCCTCCAGCCAGGGCCAGAGTAGCTGAATCTTCTGCCTGGAATTGCCGATCTCCACAAAGAGTTCAGGGTTACCCCTCACAGGCTGAAAGGTGCTCCGCAATCATTTGTGGGGAAGTGTCCTTTCATTCTTGCATCCCCTGAGGTGAAGGTATAATGTTACACTAGATTCTTAGGGTCAGAGCTGTCTCTTCCTGCTCCATCAATCGAAGAAGTTAAACTACTGCTGATTGCTTCACTCCTCCCATGCTCATGTTCCCTGTGTGCCGGCTTACTTTTAGGAGAGACAAACATTTGGGACTCTATTTAAGTGTAGATTTTCAGGAAGATGATCTGCCTGGGTACTTTGGTCCCTGTGAGGGGCTGAGGTAAAGTGGAACAGCCCCTGCCTCTCCCTCTGCTCGTCAAAGAAAGAGGAAGTGATTGAGAGGGTGCCTGTTCCCTCGCGGAACCGCATTTTGTTCTCTGGATACATGTGTTTGTTCAGGCGATGGTGCCATCACAGTGCCTGTGGGCTGGAATGACAAGCGCCACATCAGCACAGCACGTGAATTGCACAGCGACCAAGAGTCAGATTCTCTTTGCTGGCCAACACAAGTGCTGCCTGTGAGGCGCTCTTTCCCCGCTGCTAGAAAGCAAGAAGGATGGGGTGCAAAATGAGTTAATATTTGTCTCCTTGAGACTATAGCAATACAACTATGGGGAGACCAAGGTCACCCACTGCTAAACATCTCAGTGTAGCTTTAAATCTCTAATCTTAATGGAATTGCAGCAGGAACCAAGAGCAACCATTAATCACTGGAAGATAAACAGCAGCAGCCAACTGGTGACCCGGAGCACAGGGCCATTATGGGACAGGAGAGCAAGCTGCCTGCCTCCAAAAACATCAGGCTGTGCACAGCCTCAGGCTGCCTGAGCAGTGGTTTCGGGTGCACACTCAGAAGTGGATCATCGACCTCCAGCAAGGGCTGAGTCACAGGTTATAATAAACTTTATTTCTCGATTTAGTCCCTACAGCTGGGCACTAACCCCTGAGCTCCTGAGGGTGGCTTGGTAGTGGTGTGTGCTGCTTTGAAGCCTGGAACACAGTTCAGGGGTTTTATTCCTCTCATCAGTAGGAACTGCCAAAGCTTCCTGAGGTATTTAGTGGCTTTGTTGTCAGAGCAAGTTGCCTGGCACTGCCCTGCACATGGATTGCGCTGCAGAGCACTGAGAGCCGTGCATGGAACTGCAGTAGCCCAGGCTCTTGCTGCCAGGCTTCCTGGCCACAGCCAGCAGCAAGGACCCGAGAGCTGGCAGCTCCCTGACAAGGGGGTCCAGGTTATTTCTCTTTTTGTGCATGGCTCTAAGGAGAAGTTGCAATAATGTGAGGTGGAAAGAGCGTGAGGAGGTAAGGTGCTGCCACTGACTTGTCTTATGATACACGTAAAGCTATTTGACTGTTCTGGGATTGTATCCTTCATCTCAGAAATCACTTAAATGAGCGTATCTGAGCTGGTGGAGGTAATGAAGCAAAATTCTTTTAAGTGCTTTCAGATCCTCAGATAAGAGGTGCTAGGCAAATACCCAATGCTGCCTAATGCATTTCCTGGGGGCTGGAGGCAGCCTGCAAGATGGGATCAGGCCACTCACTTCCCTCACTTTGACGTGAACCTCTGGCTGCAGAGGAGGAGGATGGCTGAAACCTCTTCTCTGGGCGGCAGAGGGTTAATAAACTGCCTGTATTCCAGAGGATTATCACAATGGAAATGTCCCAAGGATTGACAGCTCCATACCCATGTCCACAGCAAAAAAAGCCCACAATGGAATGTGTCCTGTTCGCTTATTTGATGGGCTGCACTGTGCCCCTGTGCTGTGGAAGCGCCCTGATGTCACCATGCCCCATACACAGTGCATCATTCCCCACAACAGGTGTGTCTGCAGTCCCCCGGAGTGGTGCAGACCCTGCCAAGCTGAAGCAATGGGTTCTGCAGAGGCAGGGTAATGTGCTTGGGCTTGGCTTAAATCAAGTTCTTTGCAATAGTATCTTTGGACCTCAGTGCTACCCTTAGCATACCTGGATAGCTTCTGAAATAGCACACAAAATTTGGAAACAAATTGCTAATTTTAGCACTTCCAGCAATTCCAGCACTTCCAACTTTCTGCAAAGTTGTTTTTTTTTCCCCTAAACTAAACATTCCTAGTTCTTGCATTCTTGTAAGCATTGTGCTTCAAGTCTCCCTGTGTTCGGCTGTGTTTCCAGTGTCCCTTGGATGCTATGCCTCAGTGGGGTGTTTGGCACCTTGGATCTATCAATCAGGACTGGGATTTTCATTCTGACAGACTGTGCAGTTATATTAATAAGGCTACACTTTGTTATGGCTTTCTTTGTTTATTAGGTATCTGGAACAAAATAAATCAGCAAAAACTCAGTTTTGCCGAAAAAACTTTCGATCACACAAAGTTGCTGGAGTGGTGTGGATCCACCATGCAGCAGTGCTAGGAGTGAGAACATGGTGTGCAGTTATGAGAGAAGAAAGTCCTTTAGGGAAATTAATCCCTTTGTTTTGTGGAAGGGAGAAAAAAGGCTGATTTCAGTAAGAAATTCTGCCTGGGAAAATCTTGCAACTGAAATAAAGGATCTGCTAAAGTGGAGTGCCCACATGGTCCTGGCCAGAACATACTGACTCTGTTCATCCCCACCTGCCCTTGCCCACTCCTGCAGCCCTGTCAGGCTGGCTCCAAAGCAACTTGTGCCACTACTGAGGGATCTGCCTGAGTCTGCATGAGAGAAATAGCTGCACAGCCACACTGTACAAGGGATCGTGATCTGCTTTTGCGGAGCCAGGAGCAAGATGAGACAGTGCAAGCCAGGATCCTGGGCAGGAATGAGAGGTGCAGGCAGCCTGTCTGCAGCTCAGGCAAACACGCGCTGCTCATGCAGCAGCAAAGGCCACCAGGGCCTGGCATCAGCAGATCGGTATGTGTTGCTGTATTTAGTTGGGCGATTGTATAAATTTGACTAATTATTCTGGCAGTCAAAGGAAACTGGCCTGATTCCTATGGGGGCTGTGCTTGCAGAAGCTGGGCAGGGTCATTTCTGTATCTCTGTGGCTGTAAAGTTGGCTCATTTTAGGGAGGCCTAGATAGCTCTGTGACTCCAGCTGCTGTTAGGAGATTTGTATGCAGATGGAGGCCAGTGGATGAATCAGATGTTATCGAGGATGTAAATGATTCTCACAATTAGTAAACACGGTCAAGAAAGTTCCTCATCAAGTGGGTAATGCAGGGGGTTGAAGGTTGGGATGGAAGCCCTGCCACCAGCATGTCACACCACTGTGGCTGTCTGACCTCCGTGCACTAGAGCTGCCAGTGTCTGCCATCCATCACCACTTCTGGAATTCTTTCTGGAGAACTTCAGCCTGATCACAAACATTTGTTCTGTGACAGAACTCAGCAAAACCAGCAGCTAGAAAGAAGCTTTTTTGGGGAAAGGGTTGATACTAGATCATTGTTTTAAAACAACCTGTCAAAGCTCAGTGGGTTGGAAGAGCCGCAAGGGGAAAAGAGGTAACTGCCAGGAGTTCTGTGATGGCCCCATCAACCACCATGGCCAACCAGCAGCTCTGTTGGTTAAGGAAACAAAAGCCCAGAAACTGCTGGCTTGCTTCGAGGGATGTGTTGTCTCAGTGCAAACCCGCAGTGCTGGAGGGAGCCAATGTCTGCTGTGCTTGGCTGTAAAGTTTCCTGATGATTTGTCTTTTTTCCCTCCCAAGTAATTTGTATTTAATTTTTTTTTTTAAGCTCTCTGGCAGGAGGATCCTTGCAGAATGGAGACTGCCGTGAATAAAACAAGTGGATGATCTCAGCTCACAGTATCCCTCTCCTCTTCCTTGCGATACTGCAGCTGGTAGGGCTGGGGCAGGAGGGGGGTGGCTCCGGGAGGGATGGTGGAGCTTGCTCCCTCTCCACACTGCATCTTTATGGACCTTGCAACATGCCCTGAAGGTCAGCCTGTTTNCTGCTCGAGGCCACGTCCCATGCGGAGCCCTGGGAGGTAGGCACTTTGGGTGGGTAGGGGAAGAAGCTGCAGAGTCGTAATTACTCAGCCAGTCTGGCCCTCGGGCGATCTCATCAAAGCGGCTCGGAGAGAAAAGGGATGGGGCAGAAGGATGTGAGCCATCTCACAACGCTGCCTGGGTCACACCGCGTCCCGTCCACGGGCCAGCCTGCTCCGGGGACGGGCCTGTTCCCATCAGAAATGCCTGTGCCCGCCCAGACCCTGTCATCCTGACAGCATCCTCTGCTGCAGCTCCAGGGCCAAGGAGTGGCTTTCCAGCTTCCCACCCTGCTCCGCGCCCCGGGCATATCTGAGCTCAAGCACTGGGGCACCGTTATTAAAACCCTCCCAACACAAAGTAATCTGTGAAATCCTTTTAAATGGGACAAGAAAGTCCATATTTTTCATCGCTTTGGTATTTCTCTCTGTTTAGGTATGGATCCATACAGAGGCTGACCTTTATAGGTTGCTTAATTTATCGTAATGATCTAATTTTTTTTTAATTACCCTAGTACATCCAGTCCTCTAAAAAGTCTTACTGATTTTATTTTGGAATAAAACCTCCATGCATTTACTTTTTAAAAAACAGGCTTCAAATAAATGCAAATAAATAAAACCCAAACCCAATTCACAGAACTGGAAGTTGGGATATTGTGGCACCAAAAATAAAACTGATGGAACAAAAAGGGAATTTCATGTGGTTTTCATTGTCAAGTCTAAGCTCAGAAACAAACAGGAAATAAAAATGGCTAAAACAAAAGATATTTCTTTTAAACTGTGTTCAAATCTAAGTAGGGAGCTGCTTTATGTGGGAGGGATTCTATGTTTATTTGCTTTTCAAAAAAAGGAGTAAATAAAATTGTCCACACGCAGACAGGTCAACTTGATTTACCGTTAAATCCTCATTTTTCACAATGGTCATTTATAATCAGCTTTTAAAAAAGAAAATTAGACTCATATAAATGGCAGCATTGCAAAGGAGAGAAAAGGCAATGGGTGGTGGGAAGGCTGCTTCTGTTTCAAATAAGGTTGAGGAGAAGAAGGAATGGAAAGAGAGGGGGAAGAGAGAGAGAGGTGGAAGTAACTGTGAACCTCTAGTCATTTGTTTTATTCCATCTTTGTACTTTTTCAGTTTTTGCAAAGAGCTCGGCAGGCACTGAGCCTTCCAGCCTGTGCCACACCATTGAAGCTCCCCAAGTAGCAATTTCATGTATTTATTTGAAAAGAATAGCCTATAGGATCAGTGCTATGTGATTCCGAGTGGCATATGTGCTATATCCTCACAACAAAAGTATTTCCTAGGCTCTCAGATTTGGGACCGTGAACTTATTTGATAAGGGTTTACAAACAGGTGTCTCAATCACAGTAGCTCTGATGGTGATTTTTAGGGGTTAATTTAGTGCATGTAGGACCCAGCTTCCCCAAGCTAAGATCTCCAGTAACTACAGCCCCGTTAATGCATCTCAGAATATTTTGAATAGTTGAAAAATCAGAGGAACAAAATTAATATCAGTTTCTGTAAATCCAGCTCTGGTTTCCCTCCTATTTTGCAGCATTCAAAAGGGTGTAAATGTTTATTTTCTGGTGGAGCTGTGGTTTAGGAGATAGCAAAGAGCATCAGACTGAGGGTCAAGGGACAGAGGCTGTATTTCTGACTCAGATCAGGTAATTCTGCCAGAGCTCAATCTCCCTGTTGATATTGTTGAAATATCAACAGGAATATTTTCCTTTGTGCTAAAACATCCAGAGATCCACACATAGAAAAGCTAGTAGACTCCTGAGGAGAGAGATCATAAGGTTCAGGTCTTCAGAAATGAGTGTTCCAAAGCTGAACCTACACCCTGCAAATCAGTGGGAAATTTCCTGTTAGGGGTAGAGGATTGGCTCTCTTTTTGAATCTGCTTAGTAATACTCTGACACTGATGGGAAGAGAGAGACCTCCCTTGCTCACCCCCCACCTCTTTTTAAGGCCTAATAACAAAAATGTCTTTTAGCTTCTGCCCAGCTAGATCTCCTAGGTCTTTCCTGAAAAAAAGCTTCTAATATTTAAATTTTTTTGCTGAAACCCAACAGATCTATTGCTAACCATCCCACAGGAATTGCTCTGGCTAGGCGGCCATACCTGTCCTCCTCTGGGGTCAGAGGGAGATGAGGATTCAAGCAAATCCTTTCCCACAGAAGTGACCCCCCTCCTTGCCGAGTCTGGCCCCGGTCCCTTGTGCTGCCAAGCTTCCAGGATCAGCCTGTGGACTCCCTTAAATGCCCCAAGGAAGCCCAGAGCTAATAACCAGCTTCATTCAATTCCCAGTCACATTATTATCCAATCTGCCAGAGGCATTAATATTCAGAGGTGAGGCGGGAGGAGGGCAGGGGTGCTGGTGAGGGGGAGCAGCACACAAAGAGGAGGAAGGGAAGTGTAGCGGACTGGCCTCAGAAATATTCCTTCTCCAGCCGTCCGAAACCTCAGACTATTTCAGCTGGGTGTTGACAATAGAGGGTTTTTCTAGCCTCAGCACAAACTTTGATACCAGCTGGTAGAGACTGTTCCCCAGCCAACAGCAAATGCCCAGCCTTGGCACAGCCTAATGCCCTCAGCCCCAGTGGCCCAGAGCAAGAGGGGGAGCTTTGCCCCCTCTGCCATCAGGCCTTAAGTAAATAGCAATCTCCCATTTTTACACTTCCAGATAAATAGCTGAGCCTGCTCAGGGATGCCAGAGCCTCCAGTTTCGGGCCCTCGTCCCTCCATGGCACCACAAGTCTCATCCGGTTGCCTTCCTGATGCAGGGTGCACAGCTTGAAACCAGCAGTTCTCCCCATCTAGGACTTTGTTCCCAGGTACCTCCCCTGTCCCCAAGGCCAGGGCACATGTGCCAGGTCACGAGACAGACCTCATGTCCCCTGCTCATCTCATCTTCCTTTTGGAGCGGTCTCCTAGATCAGGTTTCTGGCTTTTTCTTTTTGGCAGTCTCCAAAGTCAGCCTCACCTCTCAATCTCAAGGTTTTGGGTAGCATCGGACAGAGAGAATATACCGTTGTTTTGGTTTTTTTTTGCCAGCTCTTCATAGGAAATATTAACCAATACTTTTGCAATCCAGTCACAATTTGCTGATCTATTAATTGCCTGAATTAAGCCCTTATTGAAATGTAATAGATATTAATTGAGGCTTGTAACAGTTTCTCTGACAAAAATTAATACTGGTTTTCAAACTAGTGCCTTGGACTGAAATATAGGTGGGCTTGCATGGGCAGAATCTGGGCTGCAGGTCAGGCAAACCCAGGAACTACAGTAACAGCAGGAAAACCACCGCCCTTGCCCAGACCCCTCTCCAGGCTGGCAGGGAAAGACATCTCTCTGTGAGGCTCCTTATGAGGAGTACTGGGCCAGGTGTGACAGTTTGCTAATGAAAAATAATTTTAAAAAATATTAAAATCAAACTCTGCTCTTCTTCAGCAGATATTTGTGAAAACTGAAAGCAGCTACCATGATTGGATAGTCCTTCAGGAGCCAGCAGGCAGCCTTTTGTCCCTCACAGCAAGGCACCATCAAAGCCTGCAGAAACACCCACCCGCTTCAGCTCACCGGCAGGCTGAGGGGCTTGGACGTGGCACCAGGAGCCAGGGAGACACGGATCCCATCACCAAAAAGGTGGTCCTTTCCCTGTCTTTGGAAGATGGGACAGGAACAGAGGTGAGACTCTGAAAGACAACTCCTGAGCAGTTGCTTTTTAGCATCTCCCAAAATTGCAGATGAGAGAGAGCCATTTCACCCCTAGCATCCTGTCTTCCATGCCACGGGCCATGTGTGGAAGACCCACAACTTTGTCTGGAGTACGCCAAATTCCTCTCTCTGCTTTCAGCACTGGACTGCACTTAGAAAGTGGATGCATCGTGGGCCCATCAGTCGGGAGGCTGCTTCCCTCCCAGGTGAAAGAACGAGGAGGACATGAGGGATTAGTTTTGATTTCTGCATTGCCAGCTCGAAGCATCAGACGGGTCTGGCGGCCGGGGGTCATCTCCAGGCTCTGCGGAGCATCGGCGTCCTGAAGCAGCGTGTTCCTCTGCGGCCGCCTGTGCGGAGCCGAGCTCCGCACCCGGTAACCCGGCGGGCCGGGCGAGGGACTGCTGTCCCGAGCTGCCCAGCCCCAGCGGGGAGGGCGGCGGGGGTGCTGCGGCAACCCCGTCAGCGCCTCTGCAGGGCCCTGGCGCTGCCGCGGGGGGGAATCCAGCCCCCTCCCCGCTCGTCCCCTCAGCTGTCCAGCCGCGGGGGCGCCGGGAGAACGGCCGACAGGTGTGCCCCGCTCGGCGGCACCGGGCCCGCCGCCCCCCTCCCTGAGCCCGCTCCAGCAGCTGCGGCGAAGCGCCGGCATCGGCCCCCGCCTCGGTCGCCCTCCCCCGCCGGAGCCGCGGCCAGCCAGGACGTACCCGTTCCTTACTCCCGCTCCGAGGAGGAGGTCGGGGGAAAGGACAAGGGGGTGTCGCGCTGGCGGGCTGGCTCTTTCCCCGGAGCCGCACTCGTTGAGCGGGGAATAGACGGGGCAGCGGACAGTAGCGGGCTCCGTCGGGAGCCCGCTACAGTTGGCCGGGCTTCCCGGGCACTCAGCGGGACGGAGGGACATCGCTCTGCACCGTGCCCCCGGCGCCGGGGAGGCGGGAGAGCCCGTGCAAGCGCCCGGAGGCCCGACAGCCGGTTCTGCCCGCAACTTCCCAGCGCCGGGCAGCCGCGCTCCGCCGGGGAGGCTCGATGCCCCCGGCAAAACTGCCGCGGGGTCGACGCTCCCTCCCCGCGGCCCGACCAGGTCTGTTACTCCCGGTCTGCTCCCCGGAACCCCATCCGCCGGCGCGCCGCAGCCAGCGGCGTCCCGGGGCAGATTCGCTCCGTCCGCGGGGGCCAGCTCGCTTCTCCCCGGCCCTACAGGGAGGTCGGCTCTGCTGTAAACAGGAGCCAGCCCTTACATAAATATCATTTATCCAACTGTCCAAAAGCCGTCGGGCTGCCTCCCTTTTCCCCGGCGACATCTCCCCGCTTCTGCTCCCTGCGCCTTTCTGCCCCGGACCCTGCAGACAGCTGAGCCGCAGCCCGCAACGCCGTTATTTACAGCGAATCCCGGCTAATTTAAACAGCTCGCCCGAGCGGAAAATGACTAAGTTTAGCAACGGCGAGAGACCACAGTAGCGCTTGTCGGGAAGGGGCCCGCGTCGGCCACGAAGGGACGGTCGGGGCTGCGGCACCCCCACGGCGGAGAGTAGGGGGTCGTTGGGCCCTACAAGGGCACAGGAGTGAAAGCGCCGCGCCCGGCTGCCAGGCGGGCAGCGCTCCCGGCAGCGATGTGGAACAGTTCGGCCGTGCACAGCCCCGGGACCCCTTCTGGATGGTAGGGCAGGACTCTATCCACCCGTTCTCACCTGATTGCCGCCCCTTGACTCACGGGAGGCGACGAAAAGCCTCGCGCGGGGCTGGAGCTGACCCCGTGCTGCCGAGCAGAGCCCACCGAGCCACCCCGCCGGGGATGCTCTTACCCTGTGCCAGCATTGAAAATATTACCGCCGGCTGGGATAGTATAAGGGGCTCAGAGAGAAAGGAGGGGAGAAGCTCGCCCGGAAGGCCGGGGAAGGAAAGGCACTTACAGTGGCTCCAGATGCGGGTTCGGCTGAGCGGACTTAATCCTGCGAAAAGGGCGAAGCTGACCGCCGCCCCACGCCCCTGGCTGTTCTGCCGCTGTCAGAAAGTAAATCCCCCCGGCTCCCCAGCCACTCTGCTCGTCCCTGC
>VYXD01000365.1:102941-209328 GCA_013397195.1 Hylia prasina
CGGACATGTCCACTGATACACTGCTGTTATCGCTGCACATACTGCCTGCCTTGTTCAGTGCTCGGCGATCCGGTACCCTGGAGCCCTTGAGGGGCTGAGCATCCGCTCCTCTCAGTACTGGCCCGGCGAGCCTGTTCCGATTTTGGAGTTCGAGCTACCAGCCAGACAAAGGTTTTTTGGGGGGAACCAAGTCCGTAGTCAGCTGGAAGCAGTTGGAAGCGTTCCGCTGCACGATGGAGCAGCAGTTGCAGAGGATGCTTAATCACAGGCTAGTTACTGCACGCACTGTTGCGGCTCTAGGCGGTACCGGGAAGGGCTTCTCTGGCAATACTATGCCGCTCCTACCGGGACACGGAGGCTACCGGCGAAAAACACCGCGCTCCATCCCGCTGATGGGTCTTTTGGAGCCCCAAAGCTGCTCGTAGTTTAGATTCCAGCCTGGCTTCTACTGAAGTTCTCGGCAAAATCCCGGTGCAGGAGTGTAGGGTGCGATCACTCTCTGAAATGTCCCCAAATGCTTGTACCTGCTACAGCAAGCCTTGAACGTGTTGGCACACACATTTTACTCCAGCTAAACAGGTCCCTTCTCTCCCAGTGCTTACAGGGAGAAGTTTGTAGAAGCCGGGTTTAGCCTTTCTGTCCTGCTCCGGGAGCCCAGGGGAGAGGTTTATTCCTGTCAGGGTCTTCTGGAGCTCGATGTGTGATTCTACGGTCTGCTTTTCTTGAGGTCATTCCCATGTCAACCTGCTCTCCAATTTATGATGTCAAAGGTCACCCTCAAGCTCTTCAACTGACATATTTTAAAGATTAGGAAATAATGTTGTGAGAATAGTAGTGAATTTTAACCCTGAATGGTTTACCAGCCATACTTATGGAGCCTAATAAAAGTGTAACATGACATAAAGATACATGGGAAGACATGGGAAGACAAATGCACACGAAGCAACACAGGATGTTAAAAGAGGTTAAGCAGACCCAGGCATTATGGATTACTGTTCAAAAACATCCACTGACATGTTAATTCAATAGAAACACAGAGATTTGAAAAGGAATCACAACATTGACACACTTGCAAGAAATTACCGCGGTTTTGAATGGTAGTAATCTGGGGCTTGTGTTTGCCTTACTGCTCTTTTGCCTGCCAAAAATGACAGCAAGCTAGACCACATCTGTTTCTAGCTCAGATTTTAATCCACCCCGGCACAGGTTTGTTTCCATTAAGAGAAGCAGACACAGTGTAACAGCACTAGCACTTTCCACAGGGCAACAGGGAAGCAGAAAATCATGTATAAGGTCTGCAGCAATGAAGGGACCTGATTTTCAGTTGCCTCCCTCTCCCTCCAAACCTTTCACCATCAGTAGCCTGCAGCAAAGAGTTTGTGCTTATACTTACAAGTAATAATGAAACAAATGTATTTTTAGCTATTTCCCTTGGGCACTATGTCACAAGTTGGTTTGCTGTAGAGCACGGTGTAAAAACTGTTGGATTAGACCATCCAGGGATCTGCAGAAGGAGTCTGTCATCAAGGCATCCTCAATTCAACTGCTGCACTGACCCCTGGAAGGGTGTCTTGGGGAGGGAGGGCTCTAGTGCTTCTCGTGTAAATGTAGATCTTGTTGGTTAGTGCTAAGACCTCTTAGCTGTCGTGCATCTTGTATTGCCAGCAGGAGACTTCGTTGCTGGGGAAGAGACCAAGAACTTCACATGGGTTCAGGAGACCGATGTATTTTAGATAAAATAAAATAGAAAAGAAAAAAATGCAAATGCAAACTAAACCAAGAGTGACCCTGATTCATGTCTTGGCAGAGAGATGGGATATGCAAAAGAAGGGAATTACTCAGCATCTTAGACACCCTTCCTTTTTCAACAGCTGGGAAGAGTTTGTTCTCAGAGAAGACCCTGTCTCTGCCACAGACAAACATGGTCCTCATGTTGGATGGGTTCACTGCTCTTGGAGAGTGGTGCAGTTGTTGATGATCACAGTTTCCATCTCTCTGTCTCAACTGATCTTTTAGCCATGCTGGGTCTATGCCATTAGATGCCTTAAAGATCAGGACTCAAGCCCGAATTTGGCTTGGCTTTCATGCCAAAAGGTGGCCTAGAGAGCAGAGGTAGGTTGGATGCACTTGTGGCAGCCAGGGCTCCCACTGCAGCATGCTCTTCTAGTTGGCATTTGACAATCACTGTGGGCTTCATGCCCAGGTGTATCACGTAGCTGTAGTCTAGCCAAGAAGTGACAAAGATATGAGTAACTGAGCCTGGCTTGCTCCTGCCAAAAAGGCATGGCTTGCCTTGGCCAAGAGGAGACAATGAAAACATTACACTGGGAAGTCCACCGTGGGAGTTTGATGTCACTGGGAAGTACAGGAGTGTTATGGAGACACAGGCTAAGTTGAACAGCTGGCAGGGTATTTTAGATTTAGGAGTCTGCTCTGCAGCTTTAATATCGTACTTGGTATAGTTTGTACAGTTTTTAATAGTTTGTGTAGTTTCCAGAGAAGTGTTTTAATACTTTTAATTGCTTCTGCAACTGCAGCTCTGTTGTTTCAGTTGTAGGTCCTGACTTTGATTCAGGTTATGTCCGTTGCCACACATCAGTTTTCCTTTGGAGATCGTTCAGCTGGCTTTGGGCTAATCTCTACCTGAACTTGCTCTGGAAAGGGGAAACTGCTTAGAAACACTGTGTGCTGCACATGTTCGGTAGTGGGTTTGGGATACTTTGCTCTGGGGAGAGTGGCTGCACAGTTTCTAGCCATGACAACTGCTTGTAGAAACTTCATCTTCTGAGTAACTCCATCTTCCTGCCTTTTTTTTTTTTTNTCTGAGAAACAGCTAAAGCCTCCAAGGGGAGAGAAAGAAGTTTAATCTCTCTCAAACTACTTAACCTGCTGGAAAATTTCTGTGTTACAAGTGCCCATGGGTCTGATACCTGGGCTCTGAAGATAACCATGAACTGGTAGTGCCTGAGCAAGAGTAATGGTCTGTACAAGGTTGGTGCAGATTGCAGAAGTGCAGGTGGTTGGCAGTGTGGATTTCTGACAGTCTCACCAAAGGCAAGCGGTTGGTGTGACATGAAGATACTGCTCTTTGCAAAGGGCTGGCTGCTCAGATGTCTTAGATGAAAGCAGGTGAGCTGACCAGTTACCTGGGAACGGCCTGAGGAGATGACTGTCAGTGAATCTGGTGAATTTGCAGCCTTCCCATATGCTCCTTGTGGGCTAAGGAGGAATACTCAAGATGGAAGCTAATGAAAAGCTGCATCTTTGCAGTGAAGATAAAGCCGAGCTTTCCCAACCAGACAGCAGGAACCGGGGGGATTTGCACAGACTGCTTGTCTGATCTTTGGTTTCATTGTACCATGCTGCACGTAAGAACTAGTGCATTATCTTGGAAATAAAGGGACTACAGATTTTCCTGTGTCGTGGTCCTCCACCTGGATCTTTTGGTGCAGAGTGCTCCCACTTGCCCACGTGTCCATAGTTGTGCACCACTCACTTCAAACACTGATAGATGATGCAGTCCAGGCAATCCAGGTTTCCTCCCCTGCCAAGCTGGGGACGTTGGTGCCACACTGTCACATCAGCAGGATTTTCTGTGCAGCCAGGGTGGTGCTGGGCTGTCTGAGGGCTGACTAACGCAGTGCTGTAGTGCGTGTGAGTGAACTCTCCTCCCCAGGCAATGTGGGGCCATACCACATTGTTTTTCTCTCCAGACAATGCAGTGCTGGATTGTAAGTAAAAATGCAAAGCACATTGCAATGTTTGCTCTTTATTAATGCACTAAGATGCATTTGGGTGAAGCAGAAGGCTCCTGCCTGGCTTGGTTTCAAGCTCCGTGACAGGCTTCCATAAATAACACCTTAGCAGGGTCCAATTCACCAGATCTGACTGGGTGGGAGCCTGAGGTACACAGTGGACACTGGAAAGGGCAAGAAGGCATGGAAGGGGGTCCAGACTCTTTCTTGGCAGGTCAGGCAGGCTTGATAAACCTGGACTGAGCTGCAAGGTGTACAGCGGCTAACCCAGCACCTGAAATCCCCTTTCCAGAGCAGGGAGCAGATGGATGGAGTGGCAGATGAACCCCCGTGCATTTCAAAATGTCTGGCAAATACCACCAGGCTGTTAGCATCTGCTAGAGTGGGGCAAAAGGGAAGGAGAAAGCACTAGCAACTAATTTGCTTGTTCTGAAAACCCTCACTCATTGCCTAGATGGGTTCAGTGAGTATTTGACTGTCTGTCAGTCACAGTCACACTTTTATAGCTGAGAAATTCAAGACAAACTGCATGTACCATGGCTGCAGCAGAGGCTGGAGGAATACATCTTAGCTTCGGAGCCTATGGCTAGACCACTGGGGCATGCTCTTTCTTGTTTCACCTCTAGGGAATGTGGCTGCTTAATGCAATTACAGCTTAAATTTCCAAATCCAAAGACTTCCTACATGCTGCCAGGCAAATCCCAGCTAAAGAAGGTCCCCTGGCGGTGTCAGAGCTGGGAAGTAATGGCAGTTTCAATGTAAGACATGTTGGATCTCGATCAGGCAATAGTCTGACAGCTAATGATATGTGATGACACCTTGCCATTTTTTAGGGTGGCATTGGAGTCAACCTCAGATACCTATTTGGCTGGCCAGGGAACAGTCCTGTTGGATGTTCCCTTGAGCCTTTATCTGAGAACTTTCCTTAGTCACTCTGTGGTAGATGAAGCAGATTATAAGTGAATGAATACTTTTTGACTCCTTCACCCTTCTCTTGGCTCCAATGATTTGTATTTTTCTTACAGAGTGTAAAATTTTGGGGTAGCTGTTGCTTTGACAGCTCTTACACCTGCCCCAGCTGATCCCCAGGCTGACCTGACCGAAGATCCTAGAGCTGTAACACTGTAAGGTAACTGCAAGGACCTTGTGTCCTCTGTCCCAAGTTCAGTGGGCAGAGGCTTAAACAAGTAGTGACCCCTGCAAATTTCTGCCTTTAAGGAATACCGCATTGCTACTGGAGCATAGACATAGAAACCGCCTGAGAAGGTGGGAGCAGCACCAAGAATTCATTTTGCCAAGCGCTGTAATAGCTACAAAGCTGTGATTGTTTTTGCCGCAAAAGCGGGCCAACAGAGTGGCTTCATGGAGCAGTTAAACGCCATGGTGGTCTCTGCCTGCCAGGATCGCTGGGCTGGATGAACTAAAGCTGTGGCACGTGGCTTGTAGCCCAACTGGAGCAAGGAATCAGTTGTGTTCAGGTTTGAGAAGAGTTACTGGGGAGCAGGACTGCAGAGAAGGGAGAAGCGGCGTGTGCTCCTCTGGGCGCTGTCGTGCGCGGTCTCGTACCAGCTGCACTCTGTGCTTTGTTCAGTTGCATTCTCCTGCTCACTCACGGGAAACAGCAGAGCTATGACACAGGGAGGTCTTCAGGAGGAACAGAACGCTTGCAGGGGATCATCTCCCAAACGACTTCAGCGGAGGAGCTGCAAGAGGCTGTAGAACAGGTTGGGAAATACTCGCGAAGCGCGGCGGAGAGGCACTGCTTTCCCTGGCGGGCTGCACAGCCCCAGCGCTGACACCCACAGCCGCACACCCCGAGCTCGGGGCAGCCCCGGCTCCCCACACGCCCCGGGGAAAGCCTCGGAGCGGCCCGACCCACAATGCTTTGCGAGGACAATCCTCCCGCCGGCTTCCTCCCTGCAGCCCCGGCTGCGCCCGCCTGGCGCGGCTGCGGCGCCGGACCGCGCCGCGATTGGCCAGCGGGTCTGCTGGTTCTACCCTCTCGCCTCTCATTGGCTTCCCGCTGCTGTCACCGCAGGGCCCGCCTCCTCCGGTCGCAGACCGTGTTTCCATTGGGCTCCGCGGGGAGCTGCGCGGCGCATCGTGCGCGGGTTGGCTGTCCGCGCTGTCTGTCTGCGCAGTAACCAGGCAGCGNTGCGGCCGCCCCTCCGGCCGGGACTGACACGCGTGACGGTGCCCACGGGGCAGAGGGCGCACGGGCCCGCCTGGCAACGACCGCCGCGGGCTGCGGGCATCGGGGAAGAGCGGGGTCCGGGCTCGGGGCCGGGCCGGAGGGAGCTGCGGGGTGGGCGCTGCACCTGCACAGGCGTCTGCTGCCCGTGCGCCACGGTGGCTTGCTGCTTGAAATCGGTGGAGACAGGCTTTTCCTGGCATATGGTCAGCCCCATGACTGTTGCAGGGGAAAGCTCAGAGCTCGCTTAGCGTCTGTGTTATGAGTTCATCCGGTGGCATGTTTCATAGTTTCAACAGTATAAAATAATTGGAAGAAAGAAGATGCCCCTCACCGTAATAACCTTAGGTTTCATTTTTACTATGCAGTTTTGACAGGTAAATGCAACTTGCCTTTCTCTTCTTGATTCCCAGGCCCAACCTCACTGTTGCAGCTGAATGTGGAGGCTTGCAGAGAAGCTTGTCCCTCTCTTCCTTTCTGATGTGCCACCCCTACCATGTTGCTGCTGCTTATCTTTTAAAGGGCATTCTTACATGCCCAGAATTGCATTAAATGCTCAGGACTACACAGTTTCTTTCCATACTTACGAATTATTGCTTTATATCACTTTTGTCCCGGCATTAGGAGGTGGCCTTTGGAGAAACATCCCGACTTCTCTGAACTTTTGCTGCTTGTGATGCTTTTTGTGGGACAGTTACTACTTGAAAAATCCAAGCAAGTTAAATTTCTGTGTAGAGGTTCATGCACCTTCCATGTGAGGCTTAGAGGAAAAAAGGGAACTTTCTGGTTGCCAGTTGGGCTTCTGGGAAACCTAGCTGGCAGTGAGATTGTCAGGAGTTGTTTGTGATTCATGGTTGTGTGTTCTGTTTTGGTAGCAGTGTATTGTATCACAACTCTGGTGGCCAAATCTAGGTCAGAGGCTATCTAGATTATTCCTGCATTGTCATAAACAGTAAAAATTTAGGTCAGCAGAAGCTTACTTTGAAATATTACCTTTCTATGTTGTGATTATGTTGTTTTTCACTACTGCTGTTTATTGGAGTAGTTTCACTAGGGTTTGAATCGGGTGCCATAGCTGAAGGCTAAAGTTAATGATAGGAAGAAGTGACCTGATGGAAGTCTGCCAGACCTTATTGCTTCTGATGTTAACTCTTGTTTCCAGAAGAATTGCAGACATTTTGCTGCAGAAGAGGAGTGTTTCCTAAAACTGTACCCAAGGGTTCCTGTGGTAATAGGAATAATTTGGCTTCCTATCTATTGGGATGTGTAGGCGTAACACGTTCTGAGGTTGAGAAATGGAGTGTTCAGTGCACGTGTGAAATAACATTTGCAGGTGTAAATCTTGTCAGTGTTTTATATGAAGATTCTACATGTGATGCTATTTCAGAAGTCTCAGAATAGTGATAATCATTATTATCCATAGAACACTCTTAAGTTTTTACAGGGATGGATGATTCTTTTGGTGGGCTTAGCTTACAAGGTGCATATCTGTGAAAATAGTTGCCTGTCTTTCCTGCTCACTCTGTAGTTATTGTCTATTTCCTTCTCCAGCATGAAGTTGCAAAGGTCCTTGGCATAAGTGAGGATATTTGGCTTTATGGTTTACTTAGGAATGTGTGTATGCTATTGCTTGGTTAGCTGCAAGCTCTAAATATAAAGCAATATTTCCCTCCATCTCTACCCAGTGTTGGTGGGGAAGTGAGCTCTATGTCTGATGTTCAGAGTGTGAGTGTGAATTTGCATCCCCAGCACAATGGGTTGTTTCTGTTGCACTGGTCAAGTGGGTTTGTTGGTGTGCATAAAGTGATTTTTTATTACTTTTGAATAAAGTTGTTTTTAATGGAATCTGCAGTGAGGAAAGGAGTGCATTTTCATTGAGTCTTCTCAGACAGTTAGCAATGGAATACTGCCCTAAGTTTTGCAGAGTTTTAGTATGTCAGGAGAGCCCCGCCAAGTAAGGAGGTTTTGCACCCTTGCTTGAAAGGATCAGATGAAAAGGAAAAGGTGTGTGTTGGAGGTTTTTGTCTATTTTCTTAATATTTTGCCACTTGCAGTTAGCTGGGCGTTCCACATTCAAGAGTGACAGAGTTTAAGCAACTTTTTATTTAATTATTTTATGTTAAAAATAGAGGAGAAGAAATAGAAGTCTTACAAGCAGATTCAGTAATATGCAGCACAGCATTTAGGCTTTGGCATCACTTTAAGTACTGTCAAAACTATTATGTGTATATGTGCAAGGTTTGTAATATGTCTGTCTGGTATTTGCATGCTTTTTGAAATAATGTTTCCATGCTAAATGCCTGGAATGGTGCTATACAGTTTACGTGTTTAATACTGTTTTGAAACAGTGAAGACAGGAAAAACCTAGGTTTGACAAATATGAATGTATAAAGTATTTCCTCAGAAGTACGACCTTGGACTAGAATTTTGAGCCCTGAAACTGCTGATGTGGAAATACAGAAAATAATGAAATTACTGTAAGAAAAAAATAAATAAGCAAGGAATTTTACATGAAAGAGAAATCTCACATTCATACCATGTACAAAAACAAGGACAACAGAGTGAAATAGAAAAATTGTGATCAATGGTATTTCAATGCAATCATATGAATAATGTATAGAATAATTTACTACTGAGGATGGGAACATCTCTCAAGCATTAGCCACATGAGTAGGAAGTGTATTGGTGGTTCTGTTACATGCAGCTGTGGAGGAAGGATATAAACCTTTGTTCTTCAGGGCACAAGCAAATTACTTGGAAGCACTATTCGTCTATCATGACTGTTCTTAGAAAATACTTTTGTCTTTGCTCCTAAATTATTGTCTTACACCTGGGAATACCATTATGTATAATTCATTTAATGAAATAAACAATTTTGCCATAAGATTATTCATTTATTGCAAACACCTGAAAAAATGAAGCAACAAATCCCATGCTGTCCTTTCATGAGGTATCCTTTTATAATACTTTGCTTTCTTTCCATTATTTATGGAGTCCTGAAGCAAATTAGTCTCTTCCATTCAGAGAATATTTGAAGTTTTGTTTTGTATATTCAGACATGTTAATTAACATGAAGCCTGATAGATCCAGGATCTACATTCTGAAGTTTCTGTGGTGATCTCTCTGAGGTCTTGAGTAATCCACCAAAACCATTTCCTTCCAGCTTTGCTTTTGTAACGTGGGCAAAAGTCCTTCTCATATTCTCTGTGCTTTATTGCCCCCTGCCTCCCCTTCCCAGCTGAGTTCTTTAAATGAGCCTGTCAGATTTGAAGTGTCACAATCAGTGTTTCACCTGTTACCAATCTTTTGCCTCAGTGTGGATGACTTGTTGTGATTTCAAACTGGAGTACACATTTTCCTTTCATTCTTCTGAAAAAGTCTCATTATTTGGCTACCATATTACTAAATCCTTCACATTTGCAGACATGGTGTCATCTGACTCTTTGGCCTCTTTATAAGCCCTGTTTATTATTTATAAACATTTTTGTCTGTTCATTCCCCTTCATTCTTCTTGATGCTTGACTGTATCTGGGCTACAGCTAGTATAAAGAGAACAGTAGTTTCCTCTTCTTTTCTTTTTCTCAGACTATTGCAAATCTTTCTTGCTTTTAATTTCTTTCCCCCTCTTCTGCCTCTTTCTGGGTGCATCAGTTTAAGATTTTTCCTTAAAAGACCTCAGACTGCAGGAGAGTGTGTGTCTGCCTTTAGCTTTCTCACTTTTGTTTCCTGTGTTCTGTCCAGTTTTGTGTCTAGTTTTGCTTATTTCTTTGTTTTACTCACATCTTTTTTACTTTTCTGCTTTCTTGAAAGCTTTGTTTTGTGAAGTAAGTGCAAAGTCAACATTGTTATAAATTACTTTATTTTGTCAACATTTTAAATCCCCAAGAGGTTTGCTCTGGCCATCTTATTCAAGCCACTGATGGTTATTTAAGAGAGTACAAGGTTAGCTTTATGTCCATGTAGGGCTGCAGGAATTTGCATAAATGCTGGAGATGCATGTGTTATTGCATTGCCATGAGTGGCTGTCCTGGTACCCCAACACTCTATCTTGCTGTGAATTTACATAGATGAGAAAAAAATTGAGGAATGTGCCTTGGCAAAGTGATCTCTTGCATTACAAAGATCCTCTTAGAACTATCTGCTCTCATGGTTTTGAAAACACACTATAGAAAAGTGTCTTCTTTTGATGAAATACTTGTATTTGTTACGTGCAATAACTTGTATTTTGTGCACACGCTAAACAAATCTGAAAGAGTTCCTTGCATCACTGCAGGCCTTGTCTTGGCTAGAGACATCTTCATTTCATCTGAGGAAGACAATTACCCTGAGAAGCTAGAGATTAACTTGAATTACCTTTATTTTCAGAATTGTCAGGATGGTGGATAAGAACATTTACATCGTACAAGGTGAAATCAACGCAGTGGTGGGAGCCATAAAGCGCAATGCCCGATGGAGCACTCACACACATCTGGTAAGTTGCCTTGAATTGTTGCCATCTGTAGCAGTAGGCAGAAAACATCTGGCTTTGGACAAGAACCTTAGGTTTTTGTAGCGCTTGTTACAGTACTTTTGTAAGTAAAGTTGTAACAACTTTCTGCATTGTTTACATTGTTTGGGGCTTCTCATGTGCCAGTGATTGCAAAAGCTACAAAGCTGGATGTCTTCTACCTTTTTATCCTGTTAATCTGAAAACCCCACATTTTATTATGTGCAGGATTCATCTCATTTAGATTTTATCACCAGGGATGTCAGGGAATTTGCATATATTGTTTTGTTTTATTTTATTTAGCACAATGTTTTTACATATCTTTTGTACCCTCTTGGAGAAGACAGTCTTCATCACGAAAGCCATGAAATAAAAATTGGGAAAGTCATTATATATGGACTATTTATAAATTTTTCATATGACATAGTATCTGTTTTCAGCTGTTTTGTTGCTGCTATCTATATTCCTGACTAATACGTATTAATAGTTTCAAACCTGCTTTGGTAAAACCCCTAAATATGGTGTTTTTAAGTCCAATCATGCTTTGGTGTGTTTATGGCTGCCACAGTGTAAAGGTGTGGATGTGGCACCCTGTATCAGTGGGGCACTTCAGAATGTCACATGAGTAGCAGATGGCTGCCATCCAGCACAAGTGGTTTGAGTTTGTCAAAGGGCAGGGCCCTTTTTCTTTCTAACAGCCATTTCTTCCTTGGGGCTCGTGGCCTCTCCCTTCGAGGTGTGGGTGCGGCTGCACTCGGCTTGGAGAAACTGCTGCCCCTCCTTATTTTAATGTCATAAAGATAGACTGAGGCTAAAGGATGCAGCTAATTCATATAAATATTGCACTGTGATTCTTTCTCTAAGTTACTTTAATGGCATAAAATGTCATTGTATTTCTGTTCCCATTACAGTCTGCATAGATTAACATTATAGCAAATCCAGATGAGCCATTTCAATATGGTATGAGTTAGATTTGCAGTGAAATTTATTGAACAGCAGAAGGCTAATCAGAAATACTTCTAAGGACAGTAAAACCAAATCAGAATGCTCAGTCTTGGACCTATGCTTTGATGTTTGAGCTGTATGATATTGGGGAGCACTGGCAGGAAAATAAAAATGCTTCTCTTGCATTTGATGGTGTAAGCTTGCTGACAGTGATTAACCACAGCACTTCTGTGAATGTGATGGTGAGGTCTTTAACAGACCCATTATTAAGATTTGTCTTCAGAAATGTTTGCCCCATTAATTACTTACTTCCTATGTATTACCTTTAGGACGAAGAAAGGGATCCCCTACTGCATAGTTTTAGCCACCTAAAAGAAGTGCTGAATAATATAACAGGTAAGTTTCTACAGAAATCAGCAGGTATGTGCACCTGCTAGGGTATATGCAAATAAATGTACAGGTGTACTTATTTGTCTTATTTACTATCCAGAAGTAACTTATTGAAGAACAACAAAAGAGGAAATATGCATATACTCTAAGAAATGACACCAGTGTAAACTAGCACAGAAATACCACTGCTGCCACTATCTGTGGGGATGTGTTTATGTGTGTATGTATATATATATATTTGTGTGTGTATGCACATACGTATTTTTATTAAGATGCCATATTTCTTTGATATACTGAAGCTTGTAGTAATATATGAAATGTGGTGTATTATCATGCATAGCTTTTTTGTGGTTTGTTTATGCTCTCTGATCTGTGAGTGATAGAAAAAACCTGCTTGGAAAGTGGTTTCTGTCTGTTTCTTCCTCACATTCTTTTGGTTTGTTAGCTTTCATCGTGTTATCATGTAATAAGTGAAGCACAGACCTCTGTTTCTGTTTGGGTCTCTTGGATTTTAAGTGAAAGAATTACTTTGTTGTCACCTGCACTGAAAGAAACTGGAAATCTATATTGATCAGAGAAGTTGAACACAACGCTCTGGTGTGTATTCTGATCCTTGTTTTTCTCACAATGCATCTTTCTCCCCTTCACCCAACACTTTCTGATTTTTTTAGTTTTAGGAGTGATTGTTTGAGTAACCCAAGTGTATGCTGAGAGTCTGAAGGTGAAGCTAATCCTAAACTCCATATGCCATACTGCACGTTCTTCCCAGGATTTTTCTTACTGATTGTAGTATTTGAAAGTAAACTTCATTTCTGGTCCCTTTATTACAGTGGGTGTTCAGAACTGCCCTCAGCCTTAGTTTGAGATGGACCTTTTGCATTTCTAACTGTGAAGCATGCTTATTCTTGCATTAATGCTGAATCTGGAGTCCCATAAAAAGTGTGTTCCCCAGCACAGTAGTGCTGCTTCCAGGTGATGATAAGAAGTGCTGAGGACACGTGCCAGTTCTAAGCCTTTGTACTTTCCTCTTTTGTGTCTGCCTGTAAGTGTGATTGCTTTGCTTTTCTTTGCCAGGTTAACTTCCTGTGGTTGTAAGCAGGATTTTTCTATCCGGTCATGACATCTTAGGGAACTCCTGAACAGCTTGCATTTCTGGATAGTGTCTTTGTTCTGGGTGTTATGCTTGTACCTGGACTACATGACAGTCTGAATTTGTGGGGTTTTTTGTAAGCTCACTCACCTTCTGTAAGATATGCATGCAGTCACCAAAAGTGTATTGGGAGGAAATTTTACTTTTCTCCCTTCTATGAGTTAATTTTTTTTCCTTAAATAAGCTTCCTGAAGTTCTTTGCCATTATTGCAAATATCTCTTGTCATCAACAAGAGCAGGGATTGTCAGGATGCTCAAATAAATGCAGTATAAGTAAATGTCAGGGACTGGCCATTTATCTAGAGCAGCTAGGTAAAATGTGCTGTTGACTTGTTGGGGAAGAAATGCAAGTTCATGATCTGCTGATGTTATAGAAAGGAAAGTTTAATGTACTGAGAGATTCACAGACTCCCTTTGTATTAGTCATCATGTAAGTGTGGTTCCTGCTGAGATAATAATTGCTTGTATATAGGGATGATAGCATGTTGGTTTGACTACATGGGATTCTTTTAGACAGGTAATTTCAGCTGCAGTGACCGCTATTTACTGACTAGTGTCTTAAGATAGAACATCATTGCTGTGCTCCATCTTTTTTCCATTTTACACATGGACTTGTTCCCAAGCAATACTTTGAATTATACAGAGTCTCCTGCATCATCTTCCAGGCAATCAAAAGTCCAGTCCCCAGCATAGGGGGTTTTTTGGGATTTTTTTTCCCTAGACCTTCCTTTCATGTCTCTTTCATTAGCTCATGGAAACGCATTGCTTTTATATTTAAATTTATTCAAGCTGTAATCTTTGACATTTGAGTTAGCTTTTAGTACAATTTTGCATTTATAGTAATATATATTATGTATTTTCTCAATCCCCCAAGAACCCATTTTAATCTGTTCCGGATGCAAATTTCAGGCTGCCTTGTCCCATCTCCCCTCTTGCTCTCTCCCTCCCTTCCCCTCCCCCATGGAGCATGTTTGATCAGGTGTGGCAGGAATATCCACTGTCAAGCTGCGCCCTTTATATTAGTCAATATTATCCTTCCTTCCCTCCCACTCCCTTCATTCTCCTCTGGGCTTTACCAGTTGATTTATAATTTTGGAATTCTCATCGGAGTCTGTAATACAGTTTGTTCATTATTTAACCAAAACCTGTTTAATGAGCAAAGAGAGGCAATGTAAATGTTAGGCATGTTGCAGTGGAGTACCTTTTGTTCTCCTCTGAGCTAGTGGGTATTAACTCTGTCATGACTGTGATGCTGAAATACCCTGGTCAAGGGTATAAAGATGCACTGTATGCCCCCAGCAGCTAAAGATACCTGTTCCAAAGTATTGCTCCTCAAGAGTAACTAAATTACGTTCTGGAAAGCTTCCCTGCTACTAAGTATGGTATCCCATCCTGTTGTGACATCTGCCTGTGCTCTTGGAGGAAGCATGTAGAGAAGATGTGTTGCTCAGAGCAAACAGGCCTATGATTATGGTAAGAGTAACTTCACTTCTACAATTCAGCATACCTCGCTAAGGGCCTTGAACCTGAATTATATTTTCAAGTTTCTCCTCAAAGTTCTGGTAGAGAAACTTAATTTCTGTGGAAACTTTATGTAGATTTATAAAAAGAGTTTAATAATTCGAAAATGAACAGCATGTCCACTCTGATCTACTGCCAGTTGATTTATTGGATACCATTTTTACATATTCATGGGCTGCATGTATTTTAGCTACTATTGATAGTGGTTGCCTGAAAAACAGAAAGGAAACACAGAGGTTCTGTTGCCTTGGGTGACGCGTAAGTTAATCCAAGATAAAGTGAATAGCTGAAAATGCTTGCAATGCTAAGGTGACCACAATAAGCTTAAGTTTGATGGCGTGTCTCATATTTCTAGTGCTTAGAAAAAGCAGAAGTCAATGTCCTGGATTATGACCAGTTGGAAGCAGTGACTATCAAGCTTTCTCCATGTATGCAAAATTGAAATATAGCTATATTTTCAAAGGTTGTTTTAAAACTGATGAAAACGTGTATTGATGCAAGTTTGGATCTAGGGCTGCTGTCACTACAGCTTCCATTTGACTGCTTTTTAAAGTGAGCTGAGTACCGGGAAAAATATGTCTGGGTATTGAAACATTTGTTCATTTTGTCAGTTTTGTTATGTATTCAGGCCACCAAAAGGAAGCTTCTTTTTAACATCTAGTGATAACTGAGTTCTGTCTCTTTCATGAGTGGTTCCAACTTAGGATGCTCTCTAGGTCAGCAGAAAAGGTGTTATAACCACAAATAATTGGAAATATGAAGTAAGCCTGCTTTTCCATGATTTCATGAGGATTTGGTTTCTTTAACTGCTTCTCTAGGGCTGTTGAAGTCTTCAGTCTGGTAAGATGTAGAGGTAAGAGCAGATACTTCTGTAGTCATTCTTCTCATTACAGAATTTGTGCTTTGCTCTGACCAGGAGATGAGTCAGTAACCAGGATTTTTGTGCTTGAAGTGCTGCCTACTGATGTGTAGGATGGCTTTAGGACAGGAATGACTGGATACAACTGCCTTGTGCAAGTCTTGACTGCAGTGGGAGAAGTAGGTGTTTGTGGAAAGTGTGTGCATTGAGAGTCTATTTAAATAAGGTTTAAACTAGGTAAACACACCTGTGAAGAGGTGCTTGTGTATATTTTAGGTCCATGAGTGCCAGACTGCAAGGTTTGAGTCCTTTTATCCTCTGGTGGTTTAGAGTTAGTGCATTTAAACAGAAGCTGCAAAGTAAGCTGTTAGAAGCACTCTGATTTCATGCACATTCATGACATTTTAAATGAATGCTTGTACAGTGGGTTCAGAAGAATCTTTTCATGGCTTATTTCAGACCAGAAGCTGCTGCAAATCTCCATCTTTAGAGGGTTGGCTGGGGCATTAAGAGCTGGCTAAAGGTCAAATGACTGTAACCGTAGGAGAAGCTTTGCCCAGTGTACTGACTTAATATACTTGTTACTGTAGCCATCAGTTTTCTGGTATGTAGACTTGATAGCACACTCATTTTCTCATGTCTGAGCTCTGGAAACTGTTTTTATGGAAAACCTGACAGTTGTATAAAACAATACAGGAATTTTATCCTGATTTTGGATTAATGTCTGAACTTTTTCTGAAAGATTTAGTGGTAACTTGTTAATAAATATAAGTATGTGGCCTCTTCTCAATGCTATTGGTTAGAATATGAGATGTTCATTCAAGTTAAGAAATCAGAAAAAATAATGTTAGAGGGTTTTTTTTATAAAGAAGCATAGGAATTAGGTTAAAGGAATGTGTGACATGTAAAGTGCTGTGATGCTTATTGCTTTGCAGGTAACAGCAATACCATATTTTATTTATTATTTAGATCTTGAGTTTCTGTTGGAAGTGCCTGAACTTACGGCCAAGTAACAAATATGATCAACTTCATACTGTGATATTTCTCCCATTGCTTTAATGGAAGGATAGAAATGTTATGTAGATCAGCCATTAAAAAAAACCCTTTTTTTTTCTGTTGCATGTCAGCTTCCTATCAAAGATCTAGAGCATTCACTGATCTTATAGATCATGTCTGTTCTTGTGATAACTCAAAAAAAAAAGAAGATTTTTTTTTTTTAAATAACAGGTATCCACACATGTTAACTTGGTATTTCTGAATACCAAAAAATTCAGGCTAACATTTAGCTTTTGTTGTGTTCTCTATGAATTTATAAAAAAGAATGAAAGGGTATAAGAAAGGTTAGGAAACTGATGGAATAAGGCTTCTTCCGTAGCTTTGACTTGGCCTCACTGTAATTAGTGAATGACAATACAATTTTAGTCTATATTGCATGACCTGACACTGTGTACAGAAGTGGTAATTTATTTCTCTTCTTATTTTCTTACTGTAAGAAATATAAATATTTAGGTGCCAACTTAAATTTGATGTTTTGCTTGCAGGTTGAATCCAGACTTGGTTTTTGCCAACTGTGTTCAGACAATACAGTAAAAATTGTCATTTTAAAAGCAAGTTTCTAGTCTAAATGAATGCAGGCATCCTCCCAACTGCACAGAGAATGTAAACCAGTGCAGTATTTAATCAAATTACTGTCTTATGGCTGAGGTCTTTGAATCTTCCTCAGAGATATTTCTAGCATAAATATTGGTATTTTTGGTATAGATTTTCTTGGTATTTTCTTGGAGAAATAATAAATCAGACTTTTCCCAGGTGTTCTTGCTAACCTTCTGCATTACTTTCTAAGTGATTTTCCCAGAGTGACACTGATGTGCTCTAAGAATGGTAGCTGCACTGCAGCTGGGATGGGAACTTCTCAAGCCCAAAATGAGCACAAGAATTGTCATAATTTCACTTAAGATTTTGTTTACTTTCTGTATAAAGGAAGGAGGAGGAATGTCCTTGATGAAGATTGATTTACGGTTGCACCAAGACAAGCGCCTTAACCTTTTCCAAGGCTTTTTGCTTGTGTGCAGGACAGCATTTATGCAGAATTTGTAAGGAGTGGTTGTGTCACTCTGAGCTCTAATCGATTCTGTTGAATTGTAAATTGAGCCCTTCAACACAGTTTGCTGAATGAAATTAGAGCCCCTGAGAAGGAGAAGCTTGTCATTGAGATATTTGTAACTAATAGTGATAGACAGAAAGGGATAAACTGTGGTTGTGTAGAATTCTTAATTTGATAACTTTTTAGCTGTTGTGTTAATCATCTGTGTCGTGTTTCTGAGTAGTAAGAAACTTAATGAATAAAATTGAAAGCAGTGGAGTGAATCTCAGAATATTTAGAGCAAAAAAAACCCTAACCAAACCAGTAAGGTGGTCTTCACACTAGGTATTTTTGCATGTCTCCTGAAGTCCCTTATACAGTTCAGGCCCACATTGTGATACCTCGTAAGCATCCTTTCAGTATAGTTCTCGGAATGCTAATGACTGGCAGGTACAGGCAGGAGGTGGTGCTGTTGGAAGGAATTGTTTCCTGACCCCTAATCCTTAAGGACCCAGGGATTTAGATGGACAAGCACTCCTGGCTGTTGCTTGGAAGAGTTCCCACAGTGGGCTTGTTCTGTAACACCAGCCTTCTGTTACTGCTGCAGGGCTGGGCTCTGAAGAGCTGCCACATGTGCATGGTGTGCAACTGACTCTCTCTTGTTCCACGCTTGTTGAGCAATTACTTTCCCACTTGTTGGGCACTCCATTATTTCCTTCAGTTACTGCTTCTGTGTGAAGTGGAGCCATGAAGGAAATGGCTTAATGGATGTACATTAGGGGGCAATAAATTGCAGTTTGATTTGGTGGACAGGCAGTACCAGATGCTGCATAGAAGCTAAGGGTCCTCTTAAGTCAGCCATTGATTTGATAGTGATGTTTTTGCTTGATGTTCAAGAACAGGGAAAAGGAATTGTGCCCATTTGCATTATAGTGAAAACCCTCTGGAAGTAGGAATATACATGAAATTGCTTAATTTTGCTAGTAGTTTACTAAGTATGTTTACTAAGTAAGTTTACTCTTCTGTTCTGTTCCCTTCCTTCTCTTACCCGTCTTCTTTCCTCACTCAATAGTTGCTGTCTAACCTGTTAAAAATATTGTCGCAAAGGGGATTTACTTCAAAGAAGCAATAACTTGTGGCAGAAAGTGAAGGTGCATATTTATATAGTTGCATAACGTAGTAGGACTGCCAAGAAGTGTTGATTATGCATACACAAGAAGCATACTGAAGTATTCCTCATCTCCAAGTCTGTAGCTTAAGAGGGTAGCAACAGAGAGAAATCATTAAGTATACAAAGTTGTTAAACACTTGAGGGTTTTTCTTAATTATTACCTCAATTTGTCCTTCAAACAGGCTGTTGTTTGTTGGCTGATCCCTAATATGGTTTATACCAAGATGTGTGTTTGAAGGAGAGGTTTGAAAGAAGATACAATTGGGTAAAATGTCCTTTTCTTCAGGAGTAGTGCAGGGATCTGTGATGAAGTGCTGCTTCTCTCAATGATTAGTGTGGAATAAAAAAGTCAGGAAGAAAAGAGATAGAATGGCAGGGATTAAAAGGTAAGGGTAAAAGTAGCAGACTAATGGAGAACATTGTTACTAAAATAGCAGATTGATTGGTTAAGGAATGGTGATAGTGAGGGATGTGTACTTGGTGGCTTGCCCATTTGAGGTAAACTTGCAGGAGCTTTTTCTTTTTAAGGTAACTAGCTTTTTACCTGTTTGAGTGTTGCAGAATAGACTATTGCTGAAGGGTTATTTTTTGTTTGTGCTTGGTTTGGGTGGGTTTTCTTTGCAATCAGAAAAAAAAAATTAATCTTCCAATGTATTATGGACCTCCTCATGATAAGTTCTTAAAAAAATCTTGGTTGAAGGGCATGGATAAGCATAGAATTCTCATCTGCTGAACTTTCTGAAGTTAGTATGTCTGTGCTTTTTGCATGGTGCCGTTGTGAAGTTAAAATCTGTCAGTTCAAACCACTGTTGTATTCAACGTGTGAAAGAAAAAGCAGGTATATAGTCTTGTGACAGTTGAGGAAGACATTATTACAAAAACACCCCAGTGTGAGATGAGTAAAAATGAAAAAGTAAAAATATATTAATGACAATTTGCATATCTATGCCATAGAACTAAAATTTGGGGTGAGACTGGCTTTAGCTGTCCTGTTAAAATGAACAAATTGATAAACAGCTTATTCTAATGTATTTTGCACTGTAATTGCAGTTACACAATTACAGTACTCAAGGGGTGTACTTCCTTAATGCTTTTTAGTTGAATATGTTAAATTCTCCACTGATGATAGTTCTTTGATTATTTGAGCCTCTAGCTATATCCTAATACAAGCACTTAAGAAGTTCTGTTTTCCAGTTCTGTCCTTGTATCAGTAAATTGAAACTTACTCCTAGACATATTGAAATAGTAAGTTAGAGAGTCTTTCAGCTGGTGCAGGAGCCTAAGTGCTTGCATGACTGTAAATAATTCTCAAAGCTTTTGCTACTTAAATGAGATGAGATACTTCAAAACAGTGCTCTTCTCTTTTAATCACATTTAGCTTGATTCTGAGAGGAATTTTTTGTTCAGATGTATCTTTGTGTCCTGTTACTTTTCATGACATTATAATTTTTCTTGATATGTTGCAAAGTGAATTAGATTCCACATAAAGCTTGATTGACTGCCTAAATAATTCAAGGGTCAAGTTGTAAATATGAGGAATTGTTGAAACAAAGAAAGATGTGGTTATTACCTTGATCATGGTTTCCTGAAAGAGAATGGTCTGCTGGGTCTGGCTGTAGCCTACAGGAGGAGCTTTGTTGTAGAAATAAAATGAGTGGCAGTGGTAAAATATGGTTGCTTGTATAAGCACAGCTTGTAACTGCACTTAGCAGCTTAGATGTTTTTCAGAGTGAGATTAGACTGTTTATAGTGGCCTGTAATAATTTTATAATAATGAAAATTACTGTCATGATAACATCCAAGAGCCATCATTAGCTGGTTTTCACTTCAGTCTGCGGTTTTCGTGTTTTCATTCAGAAAAACCATATTTTTCTTTACATACTCAGCTCTTGCTGAATAAAAGTGTTTTGACTATCTGAAGTACAAAAATACTCCGTCGGATTTAAAATCTAATAAGCACAGTCAGATTTTACTTCTTTGCTTCCCTCTATTAAATATATTCTGCCTCAGCATGAGGTTATCACTTCAGATGTGATCAGGCTGGTACAGGGAGTAAAAGAACACAGACCTGGGAATATTTACTTTGGTGGCATTGTTGATGATGAGCACAAAGGTGTAGGAAATAAATGTGCTCAAGTATTTACCAGTCTGTTAAGATATCGTCAACAGAAGAGACTTTTTCAGTTGAAACAGAAGTACTAATTTAGATTTGGCAAAGAGATAAATTCTAAACACCAGAATTTTCTGAAATCATGTAACTTCTTTGTGTTATACAGGAGTCTGAATTCTTTCATCATGAAGGCTTCTGTTTCCTTAATGAGAAGGAAGAATAAGAGAAGAAACATCATGTTCTGCAAATAAAAAAGTAGCACTTTCTTGGGGAAACGGCTTTGCCAGGAGTGTTGGAAATAGAGGAAGAAATAAAAATATTCAGACACTGTAGAAAGCAAAAGGATTCTAACAGCAGCTGAATAGTAGTTCAAGAGTTGGAAAAATTAAAGAAATTTCAGAGAAAATAAATTGTGGAAGAAATGTATTATTAAATAAGGAGGAGGAGGAAGACCATCATAGGTATCCTGGAATGCTTAACTTAATGGTTGTTTGGTAACTGACTACTGACTATTTAAGCATTGAGTCACAGACAACATCAGGTTAAATTTTGCAAACAGTTTCTCCCTTCACTTTTATTAACAATCCACTAGAAATCTGAAAGGGCAGTTCATGCTCGTTCAGCTGCCTTTAAATTGTAGATTTTTTTTCTTCTTGTAGTTTCTTAATGCTCTAGAGTTTCTCAGTCCATCCTGGTCCCTGCTCACATGCACAGGGCCCATGTGCTGCAGCGGAAGGTCACACACTCCCTTTCACTCCACAGGAACAGCAGGTGATGGTACCAGCTGTTCACATCCTTGTGTTAGATGCCTGAATTTGAGCAGCTGTATGAGGCTGCTAATAAACTCTTGCATGTAATGCAGTTCATATCTTGCCCACATTTCACTTGATTGTACTCAGCCCTGGCCTGTATTTTTTTTAACATCTTTCAATTCCACCTGTAAGGTGCTTCTTTTCTTCCTTGTACTTGTCTCCACTCCTCTTGTATGATGTGTTAGTCAGATGTTTGAAAAGTGTTCCAGTGTTGCAGATTTGAAAAGGAAAAGGTACCAGAAAACATGCAAACTGTACAGGTTTTAAGGAAGCAGAAACAATCTCTCTAGTAAAAGCATTTTAAAATTTTAAAGACTTAATGCTGCAATGAAAATAATCTAGACTGTTCTAAAGGATGTTCTTGTTCTTAAACAGTACTACTTTTGGTTACAAACCTAGGTATGTGTGTTAGTTTGTTTGAGAAGAATGGGTCAAAAGTGTTTTTGTTCTGGAGAATCTGCCTGCATCCAGCTAGTTGGAGAGGTCTTGTTATGTCAATCTGCTATTGAAAGAAGGCTACAGGGGTTTTTAATTGAACCTTAAGTAACAAAATTGGCCTGGCAGTGAATTTTGATATAGCCACAGTTGATTTCAGATTGTGCTTTTTATTTACAATAGCTTGTTTGTGACTTGTTAGGACCCTCTGTTAAGCCTGTTAAATAAAGGGTGGAAGAGCTGAAACTGCCTGTCTGGGCTTTCCAGAAAAGGGGTAGAGGGAGCCAGAGGAAGGATATTTACCATTTTAAAGCCGTTCAGCTCCTTTGTTCACTTCTTTCTCTTGCATCAATGGTTTAGCTTCCCACTGCCCTCCATGGAAGATTCATTGTACCTAGAACTGAGAAATACCTTGATTCCACTGAGTGGCCACCAATGTGATGACAGTCTTTTCTTGCTAATGAGATTCTGAGAGGTGATTTTGCTGGTTTGTGGCAATTTTTAAAGTGGATTTTTTAGTGGATTTCTTTTTCCCTTGGTTTTGTTGTGGAGTTGCATTTGTGGGTTTGGGGTGGGGTTTTTTAGATTTTTTGAGGTGTTTCTTTGGTTGGCTGGATTTGTTTGGGATGGGGCGAGTTGGTTTGTTTTTCTCTCATTGCTGTAATCTCAAAAAATGCACTTTGGAATGAAAGTAATATTGATGTAGGAGCTGTGAAGATCATCTTTGGGCAGTATGGAGGTGGGAAAAGTTTATTTGTTCCTTTGCTCAAAGGATCTCAGGGAGAAATTCAGCAAGAGCAATGATAATGATCAGAAGATGGGTGTTAAGTGTTTTATAACACTTAAATGAAAAATATGAAATAAGAGGACCTACCTGTGTAGTTAGGGTTGGAAGAAGATAGCATGGGATCAGGAGTATGTGGTAGAATATAACTCTAAAATAGTGAAGTGGCTTAGCTCAGATTGTTCATTAGACCTTGTTCTTACTGCTCCAAAACTCAACTAATTTCAGCTGGTCAGCATTCTTAAATCAAACTATCCACAATCTAGAACTTATGTGTGATGCTTTTCTCCAGCAAAGATGGCACAGGGTTGTTTTTTTTTTCTGGATGAGGAATTGGCTCTCCCATGGCAGATTAGGGCAGTAACTCCTTGTTAAGCATTGAGAATTTTTAAAAGAGTCTTAGAATGCCTTGCTGTACACCCAGTATTAATTGGTTGAAACAGGCAGTTATTTTTAACTTTGTTTCACATTTTAATTTTTAACTGTTCAGGTGTCTCTGCAAGCTATAAAGAAAGCAGTTGAAGTAAATAGCTGTATCAAATGAAGTACCTCTCGTCCCTGCTTCCAAAATAAACTGGGAATAATGCTTTACACATTTTGTCTCCTTTAACTCTACAGGCAAGCAAGAGAGGAAGCATGGATTAACATCTAGTGATTTCTAGGAGCTCAGATTCCTCTGTGCTTGGTCTGACTGACAGGGACATGTGGCTCAAGTGCATCTGGAAATATATCACTGGTAAAATTTGGTCGGGTAAATATAGCAGGAATGGTTGTCAGGGCAGGAGACAGATTGTTCTGGGAAAGGAAGTGCTGTCTGTCTGTTGTCTAGATAACAATTTCCTATATTTCTGAGACATACCTATTTCTTTCAGTTTAACTAAGGTAACAACAGGCTCTGACATACTTTCTGTGTTCTGCTGTAGTATGTTCTTATGTTGAAAGTGCTGTCACAAATGGTAAAATTGGTAGGAACAGCTGTAGAGAGCTGATACACAGAATATTTTCTATGGTGTTTAAATAGTAATGCCACACACTTTGTTCTAGTTTAAGCTCTCTTTGTAAAGAGGCAGCGACATAAAATGTGAGAAGTAACCCCCAGAGTTTCAGGATATGATTATATTGAAGAAACCTGACTTCTGCTTAGGTGCCAGATTGTTTCTAGGCCACATGGTAAGCAAGCAAGCAAAAAAACCCCACCAAGCCCTTCCTTGAGGATGGGCTGAGAGGCCGTATTCTAAAATTCCTGTCTTTATTGGCAGTTGATACGTAGGTAATGAGCAGGGATAGGAAAAGCCAATCACAAGGCTTTTCTCCAGCAAAAGCTGATTTGCAAAGCCATAAGGCTTCTTGAAGTATTGTGATATTGGTTAAAGTCCCAACACAAATCATGCTGTTGAGGGAGAAAATTGAACCAACTGTGTTAGAGGGTGGCCCACAGAAGTCTATGCAGGCATATCAGTATAGACCATATTTTACACAGAAAAGCACAATCATGAGCAGTGACAATTAAAATTGTAACAGATGCAGGCAGTATCAAATGTAACAGTAAATTACAGATTTTTTTTCAGTTTTTCAAGGGGAGTTGGAGATGACTACGGATTGGAGTCGGTACTTTGCAGCATTTTCGTAGCACAGTGGGCTATTTTTTTCATCAGCTTGCTCAAGAACACATTGAAGACAGAAGCCCTGACAATTATGTGCGCAGTAGTAGCTTGTTTGTGTTTAGTTGCTGATTCTGTTGCCTTTCCTGAGAGGTTACATGCTGTTTCCCACCATAGTGAGCTCAGTCTGGTGCCTTGTGATGTGGCTGTGTCTGGGGTGGGGTGAGCAGCCAACAGGTGCAAAGCATACCACGCAAATGTGGAGGCAGTGAATTTGTGTCCAAGGGCATTGGGGGTAAATAACTGTAGTTGTAAAAAGTGTTATATGACTGCTAACATTTTCACTGAGCTATAAGTCTGTTCTGAAAACTGTCTCACAAACTTCCATATAATGAGCTTGAGTTTCTATCCTCAGAAGTCTGAGGAGCTTAACCGATGTTGAATTTTCTTTGGCTTTTAGGAAGAAATAGGTAGTTTGCTGGGGGATGCAACTGATTCAGACTAGAGGTTGTCCAAAAACTTTCTTTAGTTACAAGCAGTAGGATAAGAAATGGGATTCTGTGTTTTTTGATTAAAACCTGCTTAAGTTAACTACTTTGTCAGTGTACAGTGTTCTTCAAAAATATTTGTAAACCCTCAGAATTAATTTGTTATTTCTTCTGATTGCACCAGGTCCAAATACTGCGTGTCATGACATAGGCCTTGCCATTTCTCATTCATAGTGCCAACTCAAGACTTGTTGCCATTTACTGGCTGTGTTACATAGCACGCCTGGCTTGCCTAGGCCTTTTGCAATGTAAACTCCAGCAGCAGGAGCAGTTCATTAAGAAAAAACAAATTATCAGTGTTTAACTTATTGTTACACTATGGTCTGCATGCATGCCTCTTATTCTAGGTGTTCCAGCTTCCAGCAATTGAGATTTGAACTCTACAGTGTAGAAGCCTCTGTTTCTCTTCAGTGCTGTCCTTCAATACCCTTTAAATCTAGTTCTTTATTCCATTTTATTTTCCCATTGGCTGTCTCACCCTGGAATAAAAGTGAAAGGGCTAAACTTCATGTTTCAGGTGAAATTTCATATCAAAAGACAGCTGTGTTCTGCGATCATTGGGTACTAGTACATTGTTATTTGTTTTACTGCATCAGCTGTCAATATGTATGGCAACAAAAGACTTTTTAATCAGGTATCTAGCAGCAGAAATTAAATCAAACATAACTTATGTTCAGAATATATTGTCTGTTGTTCCTTTCCCCAACATTTGCATCTTTTGTTAAAATGGCAGAATTCTTTTCTGAACCAAAGACAAGAAGCTGAAATTGTCTACAGTGCATTGAAAATGTATTAAAAGAATCAGACTGTAGTATTAAAAAGAATTGCAGTTAGTTAAATTTGAAAGAAATAAAGAAGGACCAAAGCATAAGCATGATTTATTTGTCAAGGGCTTTGAAATGGTGAAGTGTTATGTGCAAGAACAATGGAATAGTATTGGGAGGTATATGAGAGAAAGTTTTGGATGTGCTATTTTGAGGAAAGTGACTAGAGTACTTAAAACTCTTCCACTGGAACTTTTTCTGCTGGGATTTCTTCTGGGACCACTGTTCCATGTGGCTTTGCTCTGGATGTGTCGGCATGATGATTTATTCAGGATGGCTGTAGAATTACTTTTAACCATGATCTAGCTGTGTTGCTAGGTGTTGTCATGTAGATAGAAAGTGTTTAATCCCTGTAAGTATAACTATTCTGCATTTTACAGTTCAGTTGCAACTGTCTAGGTAATACTAAAGCATATGGTACTTAAGCCTTTTTTGTGGTAGTAGATGCTGAGTTGCTATTCTGCTCTCATAATCTCAGCTGTTTAATTGTATGAAAAAGATAGTTGTTTCATTTGAAACCTTTAAACTTCTACTCTTGTAGCTGCTAATTCTGGGACAAGAATGCACATTATTAGGTGATGAAAGGAGTAAACAGGAACATGAAGGTATATAGAATCTAAATAGGAGCATAGTTACTTTGTTCTTGATGTCCTCAAGAACACTTTTTAGGTGGTAAGTTTGTGGGAAGGGAGTTGGTAATTTTTTTCATGTGATACCTTAGTGTCTGGTGTGTTCTGAGCTGAAATTTCACTTCATAAAAGTCACCTGAAGTATTAGCTTAACTTAGTCTTCCCAGTCTGAGGCCACGACCTTTAGCTGCACCTTATTAGCTACAACAGGCTGTTGTAAAATACTTCTGCTGTAACCTTATTTTTGGTTCTAAGAGAAGAATCATTTCATGATTAAAAATGGAAAAAGCAGTGAAAACAGGCCAAACTTGGGACCGGCGTACAGACCTTTCATCTGTACGTTATGCATGCATAGCTGAAGTTTGATATGTGAAGAAATTGCTTGAGTTTCTTGTAGAGCACAAACAGCACTTAAGGTCCATGTAAATGCTACAGAAGCTGCTTTGCAAAACCAGCATGTTTTCCAAAATTTTTTTAGCTTTGTCTTCCATGACTCCTGTTCCCTTTTTCTCTTTTGTTGTTACTTTCTGTTCATGCCTTTTTGTTTTTTCAGTCTGTTCTCATGTAAGCCATTTCTGTGTCAAACTTACAAGTAATGTAACTTTTCAATAGCAAACCCTCTCTATTTGTCTGACGCAGTTCTTCTCATTCTTTTTGTTCCTTTGTACAGTCAGCACTGAGTTTTTGTTGGGCTTAATATAAAGGGACTTAGAAAGGCAGGTGCTTCTAGATTTGAATTTATGAGACTTCCAGACATGAGTGTCATATGTGCTTTTTTTTTTTTTTCTCTCCTGTCTTCTGTAATGCTCTGTAGTCTGTAATAGGTTGAGTTGTTACATTCATTAAACCATTCCTCACATTCCCTGCTTTGAAAGCTTATCGGGACTGCTTTGATTTAGTTATCTGGAACAAAAAAAAAGCCATTTGTGAAGGTTGGAATGGAGCTCTGGAGCAATAATATATCAGAGATCAGATTCAGGTCCCAGTTGTATTATTCCTAGGGATTTATTTGCCTGTGTACACACAGGCGAAGAATGGTGTGTATGGAAGACTTGCAGGAATGCAAATTGGACACATTTTGTTGGGAGCTATAGGGGATTTTCAGTGGTTCATAATTTTTCCAAGGTTTGTTATACATCAGGCAGCCACTGCTTCCTCTTTAAACCTTTAAATCCCCCCTCTTTTTCCTGTTCTAAAGGTCAGATTTTTTTGACAACTGTGTGCAGGAACAAGATTTGTTAAATCCCTTCATTTTTATTCATACAAATACCAGTGTTTGGTGAGCAGGAGTTACCCCAGAATTCAGAAGCACATAAAGCTCAGTACAAGCCTTCTGAACCTAAATTCAGTTCAGAGATGCATCTCTTGAAACTGAATCTGGTATCTGAATATTAACCCTTGGCACTGCACAAGGAATGCATGGTAGAAATTTCTTCACTGTGTCACTCAGTGGACAGGCTTCACAGGCTCACTGGTGTCTTCTGAGTTGCAGAGCAGTGTCCTGCATCATCTTGTCCTGGGTGCTCCTTGGCTTAGGGCTCAAGGCTGAAGAGCTGCATGTCTGGTCATGCTCATCTAGCACTAGTCCTTTCTGGTGAAACAGCAAAATTTTTGACCCTCTGCTGTTCTGATCCAGTCAATGAAGTAACTGAGTCCCCAGTGTTAAATCCTCTTGAAGCTGTCTGTATTTTGGTTTTACATGCAACACAGCTTTGAAAAAGTTATGTGATGGACTGTTGATCTTTAGGATTGAATGAAGACTAGGTATCCTATCCCCTTTGTATAGGGATGACTGGCAGTGGTTTGCTTCTTGGAGAGCTAGTCACAGAGCATCATCAGTAGCTCTGAAGTCCTCATCCTTACTTTTCTTCAGTGTGGGTGAAGAGAAGAGGTTTAGGAGTGGGAAGTTCCTTTTCTTACCTAGAATAGCTTCTATAGACTAAAGCAGTTGACAGATGAGATCTGGCAGATCATACTGTGGTGTTTCATACAATATTGTAAATCATTCTGATAAGCAAATTGCTATGCTAGCAGGGTGGAGTTCCTGTTGTGTAACTACCCGTTTAAAAAAAAAAAAATCTCAATGCTGGGACAATGTCAGGAGTTGTATGTTTTTATCATCTGTCAGATTTCATACTGAGGTGGCTGGGGAGTGGCCATATGTTTGCTTTGTTTAAGTCTCGTGTAGCAGTTGATGATTTTGGAGGAAGGTGGAAGAGACAGCTGCAAAGGCTGGGCAGAATCTTTAGTGCTTGTTTCATCACAGCAAGATTCTCCAGAGTGAGTCTGTCTGTTCCTCAATTTTACCTATTCCTTTTACATCTGTCAGCACATCTGTGCCAGCTGGGAGTAAGAACCATGCCCCTAACCTAATACACTGTCACTGTATTTATATACGTGTATGATATCTGTTGTTGGATGCCCAGAAGTCGTTCAGTTTACATAGCATGTTCTGTGTAGTGTTATGTGCAAAGCAGTTCTGTTAGCTTTGGTCATGCTAAATTTACCAATACAATATCCACCCTCACACAGTGCAGCTATGCAGTATATTCACAATCTGTATCTTACAGTTCCTTTCCATCACAGCTGGTGACACAGTGTAGATAACTTCAAGAATTATTTTCCTGTGTGATTTTTGTGTATAGATGCAAAAGTCTGGGACAGGGAGGAGAGTTTACAAAGCTGTTTTCATGACTTTACCATGTTTACTGGATTTAACGTGCCTGAGACAGCAGAAATAGTTAGGCTGGGATCTGGTTCTGGGGAAGAATAAAGAAAAATGTCAAATATTTTAGCACAGATCGCTGTCAGCTTGCTTTAATATTAATGTCTTTTTTTTTTAAAGCTACCGTAAAGATACTTCTCTGGACATCTTCTGCAGCTAGCCAAGAGTTTCTGTACTGGGTTAAATTTAAATTGTCTAGTAGATGCAAATTTACCTGGTTTCTTCTTGCAAAGTTCTCAGTGTCATGATGAGAGTGGCAAACAGTTGTTTTGGAGCCCTAAGGATTGACCTCTGAGGCTGTGCCTGTTGCTACTGTTTAGAAAAAAGGTCTTGGTTCTGACCGACCTCAGAATACTATTTCATCCTTGAGCTTGGTGTTCTGAAGCAGAAAGGTTATGGTCAAAAGTATTTTGTTATGCTGTCTGCTAGCCAAGTGAGGATGCTTAAAGGCTGGCTAATGAAGAAACATTTTGGCAACTACTTAAATAATGCGTTAACTCATCACCTCTCCTGTGCAAAGGGCTTTTGGCTGCTAAGATAGGGTAGGCAAGGATGACTTAAGATGGACCCCAGCAAAAGTAAATCTGCTTATCACTGTGCTTAGTGACTGTATGGCTGTGTTTATACCCCTCATTCTTAGAGTGGGCAAAGCCTGCATTGTGTTCCATATCGTCCAGGATGAGGATGGTTATGTATGGGGGCCAAAGAAAAGGACGTAGTCTGCTTTCTCAAAATAACAAGACAGCTAACACCACCTTGGAAAAAGACCTGGTCTGTGGAGGAAGCGTGTTCAAACAACATTGCTAGAATAGCTGAAGGGACTGTAATGGAATCTGTTGAAGATTAACCTTGGTGCTTTATAGGCGAGCCAGGCCTTCAGAAGGGTTTGACCTGAGTAGCAATTTTAAACTTAAGGTCACGGTTAATCAGTCAGAATGAGAGGGAAGGGAAGTAAAGTGCATAAAGCTTGTCATCTTTGGTGATTGCATTAAGATACTTTGGTGTCTCAGAGACTTTTCCTTTTTTCTTTTCAATGATCAGTTTAAATGCAGTCCACCCAACTTTCTGGAACCTCAGAAAAATGGTGGGGAAGGCCATTTGGCAGGCATTAAGGTAACAGCTAACTAAAAAGGCATGAATAAAATTAAAACAAAACAAGATGTAATTGCCTTTTGTATAGATAACCTGGCCTGCAGAGTCTTTATTATGCTGATAATATAGGCCAGATGTGACTTGAAATAAGCCATGGGAGAGAAGATGATTTCTACATGGATAATGAGCTGTCTGGAAGCATAAAGGATTAATCTGTTAATGTGTTAGAAAATAGGATGCAATTTATTTCAATGAGATACATAATCTGTCTTTTTGGAATAACTTTTTCCTATTGCCTTTCTCAAAAATGTTTGGAATAACACCCCCCACCACTGCTCTCTGAAAGACCAATGGGAAGGTTGCCCTGTTGTTTAAGTAACTTCAGAGGCTGCCTGATGTGACTTACCACCTTCCTCCTAATCACATCTCTTACCCGTTTGGCAATGTCTTGCATCTATTGAAGGTGTTTAAAGAACATCTTGTAATTTTCTCTTCCATTTTGAATGTTGAATCACATTAATGAATCCCTTCAATTGTTAATAATCAATGTCTGTAAAGAAAAACGTGGTGTAAATTGTTTTTAAAGGATGTTGTTCCAGAATTCATGGACTGATAAATAATGAGCTGTAGAAAGGATAGTAGTAAATTTTCTTGCAGGCAATTAGGTAACATCAAAGGTTTATATTTTAAAGGTTTGGGATTTATTGTGATGGTTTTTTGGTTTTTTTGGGTTTTTTTTCAGGAGGCTGTTAGTGGGTTTGGTTTTTTTGTTCTGTTTGGTTTTTTTTAGTTTAGGGTTTTTAATAAGTGAGCATTTGATTTCTGTACATAAATCAAACTATTGAAATGATAGCATAATTCTTGCTGCATCTCACGTTACCTGAATCAGAGACAAACATACAGTTCTGATCTGTTTGTGGGCTTTGAAGTACTTGTGTCTGGAAACAAAGAGGTAGTCTTTTGGAATGAAATGTTTTTATCTGTGTAACCGGGACTGGAAGGAGCAAAAGATTCCCAGTTTTCCATGAGACTTGAGGGCAATTGTCATGATTGCTAGAAATCATTACAATGAGCTGCTTCTGAGCTGCTGGTTAGGAGCTGTAAATCTGGCCAGTTAATGGCACTTTAAACAGGGAATGACAAGTTTGGTTTATGCCTGGTGTGAAGGAGGTTGCAACTGTTGCCCTGCTTCAGCAGCTTTCAACAATATGCTGGGTGGATGGAGGGTCCCAGGCAAATGTAATTAATCAGGTTTGGGGTCTCTGGAGTGTTGACAGAAGCTCTGTGTAGGATACAAAACCAGCTTATGAACTGCAGCCACTGGATAGCTGGATTAACTCCAACCTGTAGGGCTTGCAAGAGGCTGAGTGGCAATTGCTTGGCAATTGAACTGCTGGAAGGGGCTTTGGTGGTAGTATAAATCAGAGTGATATAATACTGACTGTGGTAGGTGAAGCAGTGGTGAAACAGGAGTTCTTCTGTAGCATGTTCTAACCTTAGCTGGCTACTTCCCTGCATCGGAAAGGAGATGTGACACTGCTGTATTGTGTATCCCCTGGTTCTGGATGGCACTTTTATTTCATCTGCTGTTAGCTATAGCAAGCAAATTCTAGCATTTGTGGAGCCTAATAATTTCTAGGATAACCAAATCTGACTTCACTGTTCTTGGTTCATGCTGAGGGTCTTTTCTCACAATTTTTAGTTTCATTCCTTGTGTTTAGAGTGGTTGGTGGTGTCTAAGCCGTCAGTATTTGAAACAGGCATAGAATTTATCAGGGGGATTGCTTGGTGATAGATTTTGGTTTTTATCATGATATGATGGAGTTAGACTTGGTGGTAAAGAGAAGTATTCTGCTGGCTGCCTGGAGAATTACTTCTTTTACGGAACAGGGAGAGATTCCTGTTTGCAGTTTGACATTTAAATTTTTGAAGCTTGTGTAAGAACTACCTTGAGGAGGGAGAAGTGATGGGAGGGACTTTGTTTTCTTCATATGAAAACCCCAGTCTAAAGACTGAAATATGGGAACAGTTTGTGTCAGAAGACACAAAGTAAGGTAGTAAACTTTACTACCTTCCCATTGCAAGTAAAAAAAATTGTCTGATCTAGTAGTGCTTCCTTCCTCTTCAACCCCAAATAATTGTAGCATGCAAGCTTTGTCAGGACAAATACTGCCATTTCATCCCTAAGGCTAAGTTTAAAAAATGAAGACTAGGATTTAATTGCTTTCCTTTGTGACAAGAAATTCACTATGTTCTCTATGATTGTGTGGGGTAACAAGTATAGAATGGATTTCTGAGAATTTATCGGTAAGCTTCTTTACAGTGGAATTGATTAAAAATGGAGATGTAGGGGTTTTGTCTTGAGCTGAGTTGGGTTTTAATGGAAGATTACTTTTTCAAACTTGGTAATAGGAAATCTAGCTAACCTAGACATAAAGGCTTTAAAAAAGTTGTCCTTTAGTGACCTGAAACTTCTGCAGCGTGAGCTGTGGATGGATACAGCAATGGAGGTAAACTGTTATAGGAGATAAGAGTTGCTCTCCCTGAGCAGCCAACTTCTATGCAGAAATTTCATGTTGTTTTAAAGGACTTGGATATACCCACCAACAGGATATTTAGGCAAATTCATATTTAAAGGAACGGAAGCTGGAAAAATCACCTTGTCAGGCGGTTCTTAAATTTCACTTTTGAGAATATAAGGCTAAGGACACCAGTGTATAATGCATTGAGTGAGACAAGGTTGAAAAATACAGTAATACTGTGTAACTGGTTGTAATTCATACTTAAGTCAGATTTTTGTGAACAGTAAAAATTTTGCAATGTTGAAATACAGCAAATTGTTCTGCTCTTTGCTCTGCCTTTCATTAACCTTTTCTAACCCAGGAAATTATCATAGTATACAAAAGTTGATTAAACTAACCTTCAGGAACTGCCAATAACACCATCATGTGATGTGGTGAATGGAATGTGGCAAATAGCTGATGGGTTGCTGTGAGGGGCATTGGATATGGGCCCTGTGCCTCTAAAAATTAGACAGCTCTATTAAAACAGTCATGCGTTAAATAACACATCACCAGGTCCCTTTGTGTTTCTTTATTCTCATCAGGTGTCGGAAACCATTAGGATCAAAGTTTTCCTTTTCAGTTAGATAATAGGCATTATGAAGTGGAGGAGAGAGAAGAGAGACTGAGGCCAGCAGTCCTGGTACTGATTAAGGGTACCTTCCTAATTTAATTTTTTTTCTTTTTTTGCTAGACAGAATCAGTGGTTTGCCTGCGTACAGCCTGCAGACGATAGAAATAAATTTTCATTCTAGTCTTGAGTGTCAGTAAGGTGTTTAGTAGCATTGGACATGTATTGGTAGGGAGACTAAGTAATGAAAGGAAGAGTGTGAAATGAAGGACAACATGTAAAAGTAAAGATGAGTATGTACTTTTGCCCTCAAATTAGAATTCTACAGGTGTTGTTTTTTCCACTCTTCCTAGAGTTTCTAAAGATTATTGTTAAGTTAGATGTTCAAATGCAAGTCATGCAGAGGGTGCTACAATAATATGTTTATTTATGCATGAAAATACCCAGTTTTCTGTTATCTTTGCACTATTGTTGTATTTTGTGCAAGTAATTTCCCCCACCCTGAGCCCCTTCTGTAAGCAATCACTTTACTCCCCACTAAAAATTTATCCATAGTTTAAATGTTAATTTGTTTTAAGGGAGAAGGTGATTTTAAAGCACGGCAGCTTTTCTGCATAATACCATGTATAGATTATCTTTCTTGTGTTTATCATAGTTCATTTTAAAAGTTAGTATTGAATAGTAATGTGTAAACAAAACCCTAATGAATGTCTCATTCTTATTCATTAGGTTGTATCCCTTCCTCTTGCTTAGAAAAGAGGTGATTGAGTAGGTATTGGTGGGTCATCAAATTGTACATTAATGCTTTCCTCTGAAATCCACTTTGTTTGCAAAGAGGACTGAATGCCTCCTCTTCTTGAATACTAGAGGGATTTAACTGGAACTGGGAAACAGATATTCTACTTCCTCAGCATACGTCCAAGCAGTTCTGCTTCTGAATCATGAAGTAGTAGTGCTTGAATTTTTAGGAGTAATTATCACTCATACCATGGCTCAGCTGCAGATTTTTGTAGGCTAATGGGGGCAGAATAATTGGGAAGAATTTTGATGGTCCCTATTTCCTGTTACTGGGGAGTATACTTGGATAAAAATAATGTGCATGGAGTGGGTAGGGGATTTTTTTTCCCTAGCTTTTTAAAGTAATTACCTAAACTGTGAGGCAGTTGTTTTCCTTAATCAAAAAATTCCTCCTTTATGCATTTGAACAAAGGAACTATATGGAGAAGGAGTTGGGCAAAAGTCCTCCCTTTTGCTATTTAAGTTAGGGAGTTACAATCAGCTCCAATATAGTGAAGTCAATTTGTTCTCAAAGTTTTGGTTATAGTACGTTGGGAATCTGAAAAGCAACAGTTCCAGGTTTATAATAAATGCAGGACTGTATTCACCAGTGATTTCAGTGAAAATAGTTCATAGGAATCTGGTGAGTAGTTGTACTTTATTGATTAAATCAAAGTGTGAGCTACTGCTTTAGCATATTCATTTTAATATTATCTGTACTTTGGCTCTCAGAAGCTCCACGTATGGTTAAGCTGTGGTTTTTAAGCACTGAGCATGCATAAATGTTTCCATTTAAAGGGACACAGAGCAGAGAGAGGAAACATTGCTGCTACTTTACAGGTATGGATATTGAAGCACAGAATTAACTTTCCAGGTTTTCTTAGGAGCTCCGTTGAACACACCTTGAGGATTTATATCTGCCTTTCTTTTAGAGCTAATGTGGTGTCAACATTTAAAGCTAGCTTTTTTTTATGTGGCTTGTTGAAGTACATTGAAATGAGAGATTTCCTTAGTAGCAGCTTTTACTTTTTATTTTCATTTTATGTTTTTACTTAGCCAAATAGAGAACTAAAAATAGGAGATTAAAATGAAATTCAGACACCTGTGCTTCTCCACTCTCCTCTTTCTCTGAGATTGTAATTTTCTTTATATAGAGGAAGAAGCTGAAAGAGAGTTCTGGGCAGAGGAAAATTTAGTAACTTTTTTTTTTTTAATATTGTCTAGAGAGCCTTTAAAAATACTATTATTCTTGAAGGCATCAGGTCTTTGTGGCAGTGTGGATTTGCAGTCAGTCTCGTCTATTCTGAAGTATTTGTTATAAGGGACAGTTATTATTCTGTATTATATTCTGTTAGACTGTACTGAATTTTTCTGAGCCTTTTGAACATGGTTTGTTGGTGTAGCACTGAGAATGTACAATGCTAGAGAGGCGAGTCTAAGTACTTGAGCTCCTAAGCAGATGGTAGAGAGGTAAGAGTTCTTTCACAGATATTCTTAGCCTTTGAGCAAAGTAGAGATGTGAATGGTGGAAATTTCTTTACTAGTAACAAGTTTGGGGCTGCTACAAGCTCATTTTTAGTCATTGGACATGTTGATTAAAGAAGGAAATGGAGCAGTTCTCATGGCTGGAAGATGAAGATTGGACTCTGCAACAGCTGTGGCTTCTGTAGTAATTTCCTGCTGTGTTGCTCATGCTCTCTATTAGAAGATGACAGCACTGGGCAAACTTGACTCATGAGCTAAAAACAATCTAAGGTCGTCCTGGCATAGGGTTTTTGCACTTGTGATGGGAAGAAAAGTTTTGTGGAGCTTTGACATTATTACTGATAAACTTAGTACTGGAATGGCTAGACCTGTTTTACTGGGGCTGAGTTTGAGTTGCTTGTGTTGAAGTGATTGGTGTGAGCTAGAAATAGCACAGTGTCACACCTCACCAGCATTTGCTCTCTGTTGCCTTGGGGCTGTGGATTCACTGAGGGAACGGTGTCTTGGTGAGATGACTGTGTCTTCTTCCCGATAGATGAATGTGCTAGATGACTGGTCTGGAGTCCTACCTTGCAAAGACAGAAAGCTGGAAGCATCTAAAATTCTAAATATAATTTCTAAAATACTTTTCATTCATTGATTCATATGCAACCGTGGTCAGGGAAAGGCTGAAAAAAAAGATGCAGAGGACTTTTGCTCCCTGGACTAGTTGTTTGGCTTTTATAAACTTAATCACTTACACACAGAAAAGGGGTTGTTTTTTTTGCACCTACTGCTGTTCTCCCTGCCCTGTTCTCACCAAGGATTTGCAGAGATGATGGCAGCTTTGTCATAAACAGTATAGCTGCCTCCTACTAGCATGAGCTCACATTGGTTAGGCTTCAGAGACTGATGTGTAACTTGGGCTCTAATCATGTGTGGTTGTCAAGAGAAAGCTCTATCTGATTTCTGCGCCTGATCAGTCACTGACTGATATGACAGCCCATGTGTCTGAAGTGTTGAGCAGCAGGTAAGTGCTGACACTTTGATTGGTCAGGCCACAGTTTGGGGATTGACAGCAATGTCTGCAATGACGTTGGAAGAGCAGCCAAGAATTTACTTTCAGTGGACAAATGGGATTAGTTACTATGTTTAGCTGACATTAAGCTATAAATTATCTGAAAGGTGGAAAGAAATTCTGCTCAGAGTTCATGTAGAATTTCCATTTACTAATCTGGCTGCACTGAGTCTGAATATTTATAAGAGTCTTCCTTTACCATGTTGTATATGTTTTTGATGGATGTTCTCGGTACTTAATTTGTTACAACTTCCAAAGAACCCAGTTAAAATCAGGCCTGGGCATACCAGGTGTTGTGTGAAATCATAAATTTAAGCTCTGAGAAGCTTACATTATATTACCCTTGTTGTGAGAGCAGCCAAGTATTTGCTTAAAATTAGGCTGTTTAGGTTTGTGGAGTTTCCTTTTATTAATACTTCAGAGTTTAATGGCTGTTTTATCTAATTTTTCTGTCTTTAAAGTATTTGCAGCCACACATTTATTATAGTCATTCTTAGGTGGTTTTTCACAGGTGGAAAACAGTCTGCCATGCTCAACTCTCTGAAGAGAAGATAGATGGCCATTGGTTCTGTGTTCACCGCTCCAGTGTCTTAATGCCTGCTTGTAAAAAATTCATTTAAGCACTGATTAAGCATCTTGATCTGTTAATAAAATTACCAGAGACCTCAGCTGGGGAATTTTATTCCTAATACTCAGCCTCCTTTTTCAGTAGAAGTTAGTCATGACTTACTCTTCTTAGATGAAGTATGTAAAGCAAGTATAGCAGAGCTAAGATCCAGGTTTCACAGGAACTTGCATTCAGGGAGATGTTTGCAACAACATGTGGCTTCTGTTGTTGTCACAACATCACAATCCCTAGCTGATGACAACTTTCTTTGTCCAGTTATAAACAGACTTCTTCCTCTTAGTCCACCTTTATGCAATTCACAAGTTTAGGTTTTGGTTTTTTTCTTTCTTGTCTAATAGGTTTTTTTTTAAATTACCTCAGACAATAAAAATTTTAAATTTTGTTGATTTGCCTGTAATTAGGTCTGATGGAAAATAATGGGGAAATATTCTAGTCTCTGAAGAAAAGGGAGTAAATATAAAAAAACTGTTAGCTTTAATAAAAAGGTGTTTTGTTAGTTGATTTCTACCCATTGCTGTTTGTGGCAGGAAGTTTAGTTCATTGTATTAAAGTGTTATGCAGATTTTGCTTTAAGCTTTGTATATGGCTACTTTGTCAATTGTTTAGTAATTGTGCAGCCACAATTCCTGTTTAAAGTTCCTGTCCTTAGGAGAAGGAATTTAGTGTACTGCTCTGCAAACTTGGGCTGGCCTTTTATATTGCAAAGGTTTTGTGGCTGAAAAGAGACTGGTTTTGATGGTCACTGTCTTACAGCTGGCAACCAATGGATTTGAGGTGGCTGGAAAGCTGTTTTTCTTTTACATTTCTCTCTTTTGTTGCAAGTCTTTCTTGCCCGTTTTCATACCATGTTTAATATAATTTTAATTTCATGTGCATATTGAGGGATGCCTGTTAGTTTGAGTGAGGATGTTTGAGAAGTCATGGAGCTACTTGAATAGGAGAGAAAGGAAAAGAGTCTGGCTGTGCTTACAGTGGACAAGTGGCACTTTATTGCTCTATGTATTTGATTTATCTGTGCTCATAGTACTAGTGAATAGTCTTTTGATAAACCAGTTTAGAAATTGGCAGGTTTCATGCAACTTTTGTAATTCTGATGTTGATGTACCAAATTTTAGAAAGATTTTTGATAAATTTCTGACTAACGTGGTATTCAAAGTACTCCAAATTGTTGAAAAAGATTGAAATTTTCATTTGATGCTTTTCAGTTATTGGTTATCTTAACCTTTAGTTATTCAGAGTAGAAGTTAGAAATGACCAGCATGTGTATGCCCTATATATGTTTCCAGTGCACAGCCTAATGGTTAGCTCTACAGACAGCTAAAATCTCAGAGCTTGGCATTATGCATCTCTACAGGCTTAAAGCAGTATTTGCTTTCATCTCATGCAGAGATTGCCATTAATAGAAGAATGGAAGGCTCTGATAATGGTTCACACTCTAGAGTTAGTTGTATGCAGATGTTGTATCCAGGGTTTGCAATACTTTATCTGGGTGACTTTGATTTCTTGAAGAATACTTCCTTTTCCATATGAAATTCTTGGAATTACTGTTATTTTTCTTATTTACTCATGTAAATTGCCATCTATCATAAAGGATGCTAAAGGTCTACTCTAGCCCCTTAGCTCTTTGAGTTTTGTATCTGCGTTTCTTTCTTAGTTTGCTGATGTCTTCCTTTTCTGATGTTGTTAAATTTATTTTGCAAAACAGGAGTGAAAACCCTTCTCCCTTCACCTCCATTGTATCAACAATGAGGTGAACCAGACTTCACTGTCTTCCTTAGATGGTCTTGAACCTCCATTTTTAAAAAAATTTAAAAGGAAGACTCCAGAGAACTACAAGCCAGTCAGTCCTACCTCTGTGCCCAACAAGATCACGGAGCAGATCCTGCTGGAACCTAAACTAAGGCACATGAAAAAAAGGATCTGATTGGTTACAGTATGGCTGTACTAAGGGCATATCATACTTGACAAATGTAGTGGCCCTCTACAAGGGATTTACAGTGTTAAGGATAAGGGAAGGGCAGCTGATGTCATCTATCTGTATTTGTGCGAAGTGTTTGACACTGTCCCACTCAACATCCCCTTGTCTGTCATCTGGAAAAACATGGATTTGATGGATGGACCACTCAGTGGATAAGGAATTGGCTGGATGGTTGCACTCAAAGAGTTGTGGTCAACAGCTCACTGTCCAAGTGGAGACTGCTGACAGGTGGCTCAGTTGTCAGTGACAGAGCCCTCAGAGATTGGTATTGGGACTAGTGCTGTTTAACATTTTTGTTGGTAATGTGGATGGTGGGATCGAGTGCACCCTCAGCAAGTTTGTGTATGACACCAAACTCTGTGATGTGGTCAGCACACTGGAGGGAAGGGATGCCATCCGAAGGTGTGAGCCTCATGAAGTTCAACAAAGCCAAGTGCAAGGTCCTGCACCTGGACTGGGGCAATACAAACACACATACAGGTTGGGAGGAGAGTGGATAGAGAGCAGCCCTGAGGAGAAGGATTCAGGGTATTGGTTGATGGGAAGCTTGACATAACCTGGAGAATGTGCACCTGCGGCCCAGAAAGCCTGTCCTTGGCTGCACCAAGAGCCATCAGGTTGAGGGAAGGGACTCTGCCCCACTACTCTATGAGACCCCACCTGGAGTGCTGCATGAAGCTCTGCAGTCCCCAGCATGAGAAGCACATGGACCTGTTGGAGCAATTTAAACAGGAGGCCATAAAGATGGTCAGAGGGCTGGAGCACCTTTCCTGTGAAAACAGGCNCCGGAACAAGAGAAGACGCTGGGGTGACCTTCCAGCACCTTCCACTACCTAAAGGGGCTACAAGAGAGCTGGAGAGGGACTTTTGACAAAGGCGTGTAGCTGTAGGACAGGGTGGGATTGGCATCAAACCGAAGGAGAGAAGGTTCAGATTAGATATAAGGAAGAAATTCTTCACTATGAGAATGGTGAGGCACTGGTACAAGTTGCCCAGAGAACTTGCAGATGCCCAGTCCCTGGCAGTGTTCAAGGTCAGGTTGGATGGGGCTTTGAGCAACCTGTGGTCTAGTTGAAGGACATCCTACCCATGGCAGAGGGGTTGGAACTAAATGACCTTTCAGGTCTCTTCGAACATGAATGACTCTATGATATGTTTTCAAGCTCTAGTACTTGAGCCATACGGCATGAGAATAATAGTCTATGCAAATGCAGTCATTTCATATGTGACTATTTAAAAGTGCTCTGAAACTTAAACCATTAGAGGTGTTGGAGGCAAGTATTTCCACTGAGTAGAGTTTTCTCTGCAAACATTTTTCACTTAGACTAAGCCTTGTGAGTAGTAGCTTGGGGCAGTAGATGAGACCTAATGTGTAAATGGTAAATTAATGTTCCCTTTTGTCTCTCTCCTTAGGGATCCCTTGATAAGGTTTTTTTTAAACCTTATTTTTTATTATTAAATGGGTAAAGACTTCCCAATGCACTTCCAGTTTCACCCACTACCTCATGCTGGCGGTAAATAGTCTGCAAAAAATGGCATTTGCTGGTGGATTGTTTTTCTGTTTATTGGAGGTGACATGAGCAGTGGGGCAGCGGCAGAGAGGCCGTGTTGCCATTGCTAAATATACATCCCTGACAGTCTGATAATGGGTTCCAGGAAGTTCAGTGGAAAATTAAAACAAAGCAACATTTATAGCTGATTGAACTTGAAAAGCAGTTTTCATGTTGAATGGCAAATATGTGGACTTCAGCATTCCAGGAGACTGATGCAGCTCCACTGGATGGGCCTGACCTTGTGTGCAGAATGGACTGTGGACACAGCAGCAGGCAGAATGGCTTCATCTATAGAGGACTTCATGGGGAGGAAAAATTTGCTATCGTGCACAGAAATAGTTCTCACATACGCCTATATTTATACAGTGTCCACAGGTCTGAATAGCATCTTTCGTATGAGGGTTTTGCAGCCTGTTAGCACTACAAGAATGTCTGGTACTGGGACTGTCTTTGTCCCTGCCAAAGCACTAAAAATACCCTTCCATCTATCCCCTTTCTGAGGCTGTAAGCAGGATTTACTTCTGGTTTTGTAAAATATGGCGAAAGTTATAAATTATGTTCTCAATGGCAGTAAGTGTACCTTGGGTATCGAAGGCTCTGTTTTCCATGTCTGCCTTTCTGTGTTTAGAAGTTACCCCTGCCCCCAAACCCTAGAAACTCAGAAAACAAATCAACTGAAAAGGTGTTTCATGATTAATAATATTCAGTTGTTTCTAGCTTATGAAGACCCAACCCTCCTGGAAATTAAACTTGTGAGGTAGAAAAAGGGTAGATTTTTTCTCACAACTTTGTGTCCACTAAGTTACCAGTTAGAGCTTTCACGGGTCAAACAGCAAGCTGCAGGCTGGATGGCTGACTTCCCCTGAAACCCGGCTGCTAAAAGTAAATTTGATGAAGACTGCCTTGTTTAAGAGAATCAGAAATAGGATTTGTAAGTGAGGTTTTGAGTACCTATTTCAGACTGAAGTACAGTGAATGGTAAAAGATGACTAATGACTTCCACGTGGTCGCAAGACTATAAGGTTTATTACTTTGTTTCTTTTGGCTGGTATTGGACCTTGCACATTCAGTATTAAGGGTGTGCATAGATGAAAACATGTCAAGTGCTCTTGCCTGTTGCAGTGTTAGAAGTTCAGCAGATCCTAGTTTGTTGTTGGACAAACCACGATGGTGTTTGTGGATAGCATAAAATCTTCAGGCATTTTTGTTTTGCTCTTTTTAATAATAATTTTGAATCATGAGATTTAGAGTTCAGTTTTGTGGAGCTTTAAGTATCACACTTAATATATGTCAGTTTTTAAATCAGCCATTCTAGAGTTAAAAACATCTAAACATTTATGTGGCTGTATTGTCTGTCTGATTACTTGTCAAAAAAAATGCATTCTGTGGTCTGCCTATATCTGAATATGCATTTGGAATGTAAAATGTTTCATCCATTCCAAAATAGCTGGCCCACCACACAAAACCCTTCCTTGATCATCTGAAATGGTTTTAGCTGCATGACCTGTAGCACACCTTTACCTTTTAAAAGGTGCTTTGGGACTTCAGCTGGTTGACGCTGAGGGCTAATGGAATATAAAACCTGTGAACATTGCATCCTGTTAAGTCCTGAATTTTCCTTCTTCATCCTTTCCTTAAAAACAATCAACTCCCCAAACCAAACAAGACAAACAGGTGTAGAGTGTGAGCTGGGCACTTCCTTGCTGCCACATATTTAACATATTAAAAAGCAGCAGATTGTTTACAAATACAGAAAATATCAACTCCATCTCTGGTCCATTCTGCCTCTGGAAGGGTTGGACAGTGTCATTAATGGAGCCCTTTTCCCATCTGCTCAGCTGCATGTGATGCGACTCCACTTTGTCTGTTTGCTTGTGTTTAGTTTATAAACTTGGATAAACTGGCAGCAGTCCCTTGCATCACTTATGTGTCAGTGTAACACAAATTCAAGGCTTTTTCTCCGTCACGTTTAGTGTAGTGATCCCTTTCTGTTCCATCAGTTGTGGGCCGCTTGCTTCCAGTACAGTGGTGTTCTGTGTTCAGCTCTGTGCTGTATCTGCTCTGAGTTTGAGGCTGCTGTTGCGCCTGGAGGACCTGCTGAGCTGTTAATAGTTTGTGACAGGCCTGTGCTCCAGTTTAAACTGATCTGTCTTTTTTTTGAGGGTCTAGAGAGTTTTTCAGTGAAGGCAGAAAATACTGCTGACTCAATGCCCCCCTTTTCATCTTTACCAACTAGTCTCCAGAATGCAGCTGTTTGACTGACTCTTACTTGTTCTGTGGTGCTCTGAATTAACTGTGAGCTGTAAAAGGCTACTCCTTTTTCAACACTTAACTGCATCTAAATCTGCAGAAAACCAAATCTGAACTTCTGGAATTTTATGCCAGTGATTGGGGTTTATATTCTTTAATATGAATGAAGTTGAGGCCACGACCCTTACATGAGGTCTTTGCTGGGGCTATGGAGTGCAGCGCTTTGTCAGAAAATCAGTTTGTATCAGTCCATTTTTATGCTTTAGTTTAACATGAATGCTTTAGAAAAGGGCTTTCTCTCCATTTTTAAGAACTTTCTGCTTGTAGTGATTATTCTTGCCAAGAATAAAGCAGTCAAATCTGTTGGAGTCTGACATCCTTTTTAACCTCGGTGCAGTGAGTTATCCTTTCAAATTCCCCTGCTGCTCTCGTCGTCTCTGAACACGGCTCATTTTAGCTGTTAGTTCCACAAGCTCGTTTAAAACGAGTAATTTATTATGAGTAATGAGGTGTGTGCTTTTAAGTGAAAGAAAACAAATTGGCTGCTGTGCAAGCCTTTCAAATTCCTGAGTGTGCTTGGAGGTGTGGGTTACAGGAGGAGATAGTGAGTGAAAACAACTCTATACCGGGCTCAGCTGCTCAAAGTATTTGTGGTGTTGTGTGTTTATTTATGAGCCTGTCTTTGCTGGGGATTCGCTGCCCTGTATCCTGGTAGAGAAGACTCACAGGCAGAATGAGGAAGCCCTCATTAATCTTCATGCTCTTGTTTAGAATTTCTTGTGCTGCTTGCTGCGGCTTCTGTTGGAGCGGGGACTGGCCTCTCGCAGTGAATTGAAATGGCTAAGATTAATATTAATCCCTTTAATACTGCAGCTCATGATATAGTCATTAGGTGACTTGGAACTAATCCTGCCCACCTAACTAGTGTGATTTATTAAATACACATGGAGGATTTAGTGTGAATACAGCTTGGTGGAATAGGCATCAAATAAATACCGCTGTGTATCTGTGTTAATGCTGGCAGATTGGGGCACAATTGCAGGACAGGCTAGGAAGAAACAGGAGTGCAAGGGATACTTATCATACGGTTCAATGGAGTTTACCTTTTTTTGGATTAGTAGTAATGATTTTTCTGGCTGGACACAGCATGTGCCAAGGGGTAACCACAGCCGAAACGAGGCTTAAAAAATAGGATTATTAGAATGGGGAAAGCACGAATACATTTATAAGCTGCACCCAACAGCAGGAATTGCTCAGCTTCCTTGCTGTACTGTGGAGGAGACAGCAGATTGTCTTCATTGTCTGCCTGATCCTCCCAGTGCAGGGCACCAGTTAACGTTCCCTCTGCAAACATTCAACGGGTAGAATAGGAAGACAGTTAATTAGTACTGAGCTAATGAGCATTAACCTGCTATTTCAAAATAACAGGGGCTTCTGTTGCAACAGTTTGGGAAAATAGCTGGTCTTTTCCCCCCTATGTGTATGACAGAGGTCTCTGTGGAATTGTTTTTGATGGGCTATTTACTAGTTTTGATTAAGAAAGGATTGTTTAAAGCAACTGAGCAGAAAATGGTCTGGGTAAGTAGCGTCTCTAGCTCTGAAGGGATGACTTCCTGACCTCAGTCCTAGTGACATACCCATTTTGACATGGTAGGGAAGAGAGATCAAAGGTAAAGTTGATCCATTTCTAGACGCTGGAGGTAGAAAATTGTGAGAGTTTAGGAAATGATTTAAGTTCAGTCCAAACAGTGACTATGAAAGCTGACAGGCTACAAGGCACTGCACTGTGAGCAGCACAGGTTTCTTTGCTTATCATCTAAGAAACCTTTGTGTGAGCTGAATTAGCCATGTAAGAGCTGGCAAGGAAAGATTAAAATCTATATGCAAAGATTTTAAGCTCTTTATGCCTATCATTTGCTCTTTGCACTTTAAATCTTTTTAGTTAAAGCCACAAAATCTGGAGCTTTTCTTGAGATTGCTTCTTTTGAGATGCTTTCACTAGCTCACTCATGGAGAAAGGATGAAAATACAGACTCAGTATGACTGAACCAATAGATGTGAACAGGTTGAGAAGTAAACTGGGTTGTGGCCAGGTTATCCTTTCCAGAATGTGGTCCAGAGGGGCAAATTTTTTAAACCAGAGCGGCAGCTGCAGGCTGGAGAGGCAGAGACAAGTGTGAGGAACTGCTCTTGCTGAGCTGACACAAATTCAGAAATTATTTATTAGGACATTTTATTTTTCTCTTAAATTTTCAGAAAAAGAAATGGGGTGCTATGTTTGAAGGCTACTTGAACTGAAGAGGAATTATCTCTGTGGAAAGAGGACTTGCAGTTTGTCCTACTGACTTCTTCAATATTAGTAAGAACAAAAAGTTGCATTTCAAGTTGAAATGCTTACCCTTTAACCAGGCAGAGATTTGGAAGATCCTATTTAGGATCACACTAGTGTTAAAGAGACAAGTTGTTCTGTGAAACAGGACAGATACTACTGACTGTGAGCGAGCCTGTTGTTCCAAGTATCAGTCTGACACATTGCTCATGTTAACTGCAGTTTTTCCAAGAATTTGTTTGCTTCCTCCTCCTCCTGAGCTTTATTAACCAAACCTTTTTTGATCAGCTGTGCTGGTTCCACAACTCCTACATACTCTTACTTTTTTTTTTTTTTTAAAAAAAAAAAAGGTCTGTACTTGTCATTTCAGCCCTATTTGGAAGATGTCTGCTTTTGAATAGAATTTTCTTTGAGATGTAACCCAATTCAGACCAGACTGAGATCTGTGTTGTGGTAGGTTGTTAGTCTTTAAAAGGGGACATAGGACACCTCATAATTTTTTTCTTAACTTTTGTCACTTGGGATCCGAGTATGTGGTTGTCTGATGCTTAAAGTGTGATTTGTTTTGTTTTGAACAATGTAATAGAAAGCCAGAAATGTTTAATTATGATGGTAGCAAATAATTTTTTAGTGAGATGAGTTTAAATGTCTGGCCTGTTTCAAAGAAGGGACAGGACTCTGCTTGCCTGTTCAGTTGTCTTTATCAGTCAATGTGGGAATACAGCTGTGACTTCTCATAAGGGATGCAAGGTCATGCACTAACTCTTCAGAGACCATATACAATTTCTGATGGAATAAATCTGGTTGTAGCTAAGGAAATTCAAAGTATGCTAAATATGAGGCTTGCTGAAATGTATGTTTTGATCTTTTACATTTGGGGGTTTTAGTTATAAATTGTCATTGGCTCTGAAATGACATTGTCGGATACAAAATGGTAAGATTGTCAAAATAATTGTTGTCATGTTAATGATTTATCAAATAAATTTGTTATTTTATCTACATTTTGGATTTTACTGAGTAATAGTAACGGATACCTAACATTGATGTATTTTCCTCTCTATGAGGTACCTTCAAGCCCCCTCCCTAGCACTGCTGCAGTTCTTCAGTGGCTGTAAGAGGACAGAGCAAAAGATTTGTTTTAAAGACAGTGAAATTCCAGGCTGAGAGGATGTGTGGATCCTCCTATAAGTCCCATGTCTTCTGAGTTGCTGGGTTGATTGTTACTCCAAAAACATAGTAGAAAGCTAAGAAACTGCTAGGACTTAGTAGAAATTAATATTTTAATGTAGAGCAGAAAAAGATACAGTTCTTGCTTCTGGAAAGCCTAATAATGAGGCAGGGAGATTTTTCTGTTAGTTTACCTGGTGGCTGTTCATATGCTAGTCAAATTATTTCTGAGTTAGTTGCTTAACTCAGAAATTTTAAATTTAAATAGGCTGCAGTTTTGTTATTTCTGTTTGTCTGTGAAAAGTACTTTGCTTTATCCTCATTGCTTACTATCCAAATAGTTCACATTTATATATGCTGATGTTTGTTCAGTGGCTGGGAGAGCTATTTAGGATACAGTGAGGAAGAAGAATTGGGGTTCTTTGTGTGTGAAAAGGAGCATTAACTGTGCAAGGGGTAACAGCATGGCTTAGTGACTGTTAGTAGAGTTACAGCAGGTGTAACTCAGCTGAATCCTGTTAGAATGCAATCGTACATTGATCTGTCTAGTAACAAGTAAAATGTAAAGGGTCTGATATTTTATAAATGCTGCTCACCAATGACTTTCTAAAGCAAATAAATGCATTTAAAATCAGTTAATTTATGTGTAGTGTTTTGAATAAAAGTATTTAGAAATAAAAAGAAATTTAAAAATACAATTTTTAGTTTTGTTTTAATAGAAGAATTTAGTTTCTTTATTAGCAAGGCAGCTGCTTGCACTTTCATGGACAATCAGAAAATATAAGGGATTGCTTCCCACAATGTCCCATAACATAATAGTTACTGAAAGAGGAAATTGTTGAGGAGGTTTAGATAATTAAGACAAGTTCCATTTTCTCCTTTCAAAGAGTTCCATTTGGTGCCTGAAATTCCTGAAATTAAATGGCACCATAGCCCAAATTGAACATACATCAGGAGCTTTCCCTGATGGCATAGTTAACAATAAATATTGATGTCTTAACTGTAGTTTCTAGTATCTTTTGAAGTCTTTCTTGCTAAGCAGCCACAGTGATCATCATTCACACACAGAAGTGAAAAAGTGAAGACTGCACTCTGATCTGTTTTTAAATAATATCTCCCCTCCCTGACACCTTACATGAGATCCCTTAAAATGAACCGCTGAATATGCTCTTCAGACTGTCTGGTTTTGATGACCTCCAGCATTGGAAGCCATAAGTAAAACCTTAAAGTCATGAGAACTTTGATAATTAATTTTAGAGTTATTTAAAGTAGTTTGATGGCATCATTGAAGTTCCATATTTTTTCAAGTGGGCCTCTAAACCTAAAGGATGGAAGTACTTAGCAGAAAACTAAGCACCTGGTAATGACTGGATTCTCTTTGGTTCTGTAGAATTGCAAGAATAACAGAATGGCTGGGGCTGGAGGGGACCTCCAGAGGTCTTCTGGTCCAAGTGGCCTAAGCAGAGCTGCCCAGGGCTGATGGCTCAGGGCTATGTCCAGGCAGCTTTTTACTATCTACAGGAATGGGGACTGCATATCAATACTTTGAAATATTGGAAGCTACCCACCCACACCCCTGAATGTGAACTTCTTCCGCTGTGTCGTGTTCGCACTAAGTGGTCTTTAAAGTAGTTAATTTTTCATGGTGTGTGGAAACAGTTCATTTTTTTTTAAAAAAAATCTTTTTGTCAGTTTCTTTGCCAATGTCTAACAATGTTCAGTGAACAATGTAACTCTGAGGCAGAAAGAAATGTATCATTGGGGTCTATAGGGTCTAAATTCAATTCTGTAATCTGAAATTTAAAAATTAGATGCAAATATATATTGCTCTAGTGATGGTTGGGACAGGAGGAAGTACAGGTCACTGTCAGTATACTTAAAAGAATAGAAATAAGACTATAAAAGAGAATGCCTGATTGCCATTCAGCCTAAGAAAATAAGCTTGCAAAGTATTTTACTCTCATGTGATATGACTTAGGGATAAATCATGGCTATTTTACTTGGAGTCTTAGTTAATTTCATTGGAAGAGGACATTGGGGGAAGATGGGTTTAGGGTTTGTTTTTATTTTGTTATGTTGTTGGGGTTTTTTGTTTGTTGCTTTTATTTTTTTTTTTTAATTTGTGTGTCCATTAATGAAGACAACTTGGAGTATGAAAGTAGGTACTTAAGGTCAGATGGGACATTTGTTATGTAGTCATGGTGAGAGCAAGTGATTAATACCTTGCTTTGAGGGTCTTGTAACCTTTTAAGTTAGTTTATGCAGTGAAATGGATAGTGAGTGATTTACTGTAATCTACTAACCCTGCATTTGCTAGTTCCTGTCAAGGAAGGATGGCTACAAAACAGTCCTTACATATTTGAACAGAACTTTGTAGGCTTTTAGGAAATAAAGGCAATAAACCAGATAAAGACTAATGTAGCCCATCAAGGTCTTCCCTACCTGCTTTTCTGTCCCTACTTGGCAGAGTGTTGGGCATCTTGGAGTAATCGTGTCTTCTCTCTCTAGATATTTTGTCTGCCAGCTTTCTACTTCTCCCTGTGTAGTTTGGTGAAAAAATGCTTTGATGAGAGGGAAGTGTTTTTCTATATTTAATTGATTGCTATTTACTAATTATCTAGGGATGATAAGTGCTAGCCTCTCTGTGCCTTTTTCTATTGATAATCCCTCTTGAGATCTCTCAACTCAGTAAAGATACTTTTTTTTTCTCTCTCTTTTTGTTTTTAAAGGCTTTCCTGCCATTTTGTAACGGAACAGTCTTTGGTGAGCAGGACCTAATAGTGGTTGTCTTCTGCCTAAATGAGGATCACAAAAAAGGCAGAGCCACTTACATGGGCCAGGAGATCCATAGTCATGAATATGAATTAATTCCAATTGTACTTGGGGGGAAAATGTTGTGAGGGAGTTAAATACTGGGACATGGGAAGAGAGAATGGATTCTCCATCCATGGAGATTTTTAAAATTTGACTGAACAAGGCCTTGAAACAACCTGTTAGAACTCCAGAGTAGTCTTTGCATGTTGGTTGAAGTAGGTGACCTCAAGAGAATTCTTCCAATCGAAACCTTTCTGTGGTTCTGTGCTGGCTATCTTAGTAATTCTTAATCTTCACTTTGTATTTGTCTGATCAGACAAGTGTTGTCTGTTTTTTAAAACATCTTCAGATGATCTTTAAAGTGAACATACTCTTCCTGTTTGCTCTGTACAGTTGCTCTTTTTATGTACTTGGATGGCACAAATGTCTTAAGTGTCAGCTCAGGCGACTTCCATGCTGAAACATCTAGTCTTAAACAGCAGAATTATCTCTGCCAAATATCTCTTGGCTTTCCAGTATGTTCCAAAAAATGTGGGAGCAGGAAAGGGAAGGACTACTTCCTTCCATTTCTCCGAGTGCCTCTTCTCTGCTTGAAATGTGAAATGAGTCTGAAGGATTCTGCTGGTCCCTTGAGTATGTCATTATCAGTTTGAAGGAACCTAGCAGGTGAAGCTAATATATAAGGAGCATTTCATTTTCTCCTACTCTCTCAAATGCACACAGTTGTGGATGTTTGTACTGAACAGAACCAGTGTGAAATTTAGTCACAGCCACAGCATGTGTTCTGATTTTCCGGGGAAACTTTCTCCCAGCTGTGGGTTAACCCTTTCCTTACTCTTCTTTCTGCCTCTCCAGCTTTTGGGAAATTTCAGTCAGCAGTTTCTGTGACCAAGGATTCCTTGAGAGCTGGAAGAAGAATTAGTTCTCAGTGGTTGTACTGGGGAAGGGAATAAGATTAAGTAAGAATAGGTGTTAATGGGATGTATGTAGGAGATTTGATTTTGGGGTTTTTTTAGTTTTTTTTAAAACAATTGAAACAACTGTATTTTTGCACCCCTCCATTTTTGTCCTATGCTATGACAAAACTAAACTGAAGTTACACTGCTGCCATCATTCTGAAGGTGCAGCTTACCTAGTGTGGGTGCTGCCATACTCTTGTAAAGATTCTGAGCCCCCTAAAGCTTCATGCATCTTAGGAGTTTTGCTTTTCTCATAGGCTTAAATTGGATTTTTAAGGGAGGTGGTACAGATGCTGTATTGACCAGGACTAAAGGGAGTGCCTTTTGTTTTTCTTTTCTTTTTTTTTTTTTTCCAAGCAGACATGTTAAGCATGTGAGCATTTCCTCTGTGGAAGGAGTCTGCTTGCAGGTATATTGTTACGGTTTTGGCTACCACTTCTTGAAGCCTATTATAGTGAGGAATAAATGTGTTTGACATTCTTTCTCTGCACTAGAAAAGCATATTTGGAATTATACTTTGAGTTACCTGTGTGTCCTATAAAAGAAGGGAAGCTTTCTGTCAGCAGGAATACATCTTTCTAGATTTTAAATCCTGATGTTACTGTGGTAAACAACCATAGTCTAGTAATAAAGTGATTCCAAATCATACAGCAGTGCTGAGTCATATTTTACACCATTCTTTGAAAGAGCATTGTCACAAATGTGGAAAGTAATGCCTGCTTAACAGTGCCCACAGTGACCATCAGGACGCAGACAGAGGGGAATAAGGTACTGGGTTGTAGAGGACACTGTACTTTGTAGCACACTGTCTTCAGCTGCTCTTTCTCTTTGGCCATATTAAATTATGTTGTGGCTTCCTTTGCCCTCTGCTGCTCTTTTCACTCATTTCTCTATTTAGATTCTTTTTGTACTGAGATTCAGTGGCTCGCAGAGCAGCAAAATGACATCTCCAGACTGCCTGCTGCCAGATCACAGCAGTTTCAATTGGAAACATAAAAGCTGAAGCAGGTGCTGGAAACTATTCTCCCTTTGGTCTGGTTCACTGAATGCCAGCCTTCAGCTGAGGAATGGGGAGGAGAATTGATTTCGTGACTAAAATCTTGGACTGATTAATATATGCATTTCTTCAAATAGCAGTGTGGAAGTGCCATAAATTAAATCTGAATTTAGTGGAGCTTCAGGCGGTTGCAGTGTGACTGTGTCTTTCCATTCTCTTGTGATTTGGCATGTTTGGACTGGCTTAGAGACTTTTTCATATGCTTTTTGGGAGAAAAGGGACAAGGAATGCTTCTGCTGATGGCATTTTAAAGAACTTGTGTTGATTCAGATACAGCCCTGCAAGTCTGGGGTTTCTGGACTTGTAGTGTAAAAACAGTAACAGTTGTGGTATAACAGTGTAGCACTGAGTCATTATTATCAGTTGAGTTTGGATGTTTGATTCCAAAACTTGATCTAGAAATTGTAATAGCCTTTTGAGTACAAGGCATTTTCCTCTCTGGTTATTGCTCAGCATTGACAGGTGGAAGTGCAGGAGGAGGAAGCCCCACAGCTGATTAGGAGTTGTCTGAGGAATGATTTTGGTAATGCTGAGTGGGCATGAGAGGTTTGAGTATTTTGAAAGGTTTATTTTCAGACAGTGCTTACTTATTAGCCTTTGGTTTTTGGAAACCTAACTGAGATGTTATGCAATCAAATAATTTTTGTAGAAGCAGAAAAGTCTCATGTCTCAATGGTCTGGAACAGAACTTATGTGTAGGTGTTTGCCGGGCAAATACTACCTTGTGCATCATTTCCACGTGTTATTGGAGAGCCGTGAAAAAGTTTAAGTGAACCATCATCTGGATGTTTTTACCCACCCATAATAGGAATAACTTTTGCCTCTGCTCATCACTAATTCTCTCCTCCTGCTGCTTATTTTTTTTTCTTTTTTTGTTTCTTTTTTTTGGTTAAAAACATTCTTTTTAATTCAGTGTGATAAAACATCCGTTATTTGTAAGTTGATTGAGCATAAAGTATTTCATTATAAAATGGTCATCCATCACTGGAAGCTGGGGCTGCAAAAAACATTAACTGTGCACTTTTGGCTGGAATGCAGCTTCTCCAGAATAATGCAGCTTCTGTGTAAAGTATGCAGCATAAAAAAATCAACTGTTCAGGAAAACAGGTGCTTGCCTTGCTCTCCCAGGGCTTTGGGATTTCATCCCATGTTTTTGGAAGGGCCCTCGAAGTCTTTCTGTTACCTAGAGTCACTTTTTGGTTTTAAGCCGTGGTCTCAAAGCTAAAAATGCTGGGGTGTGTCAAATGGTTTCATTCTGACAAGGCCGTGAGAATTTACTAGCAGTTTAACTGCTGCTCTTCAGAAAAAGATGTATATTTTCTGCCCTTCATTCCTTAACTCTTCTGAAAATTAGGTAGCTTTTTTTTTTAGATCAAGTTCCTTAAACTAACGCCCCAAAAGTGAGTGGCCAAGCACTGCCAAGTTTTTTCTCCAGTTTGTTTCTGTAAATCTCCTTGATATTTCCTAAGCTCACCTGCTGTTCTTCTGTGTGATAAACTATAAAGATCATTCTGGTTTCAACTTGTGTTATACAGTGCAGCACTGTATAACACAACTTAAATATTAGCTTGAAAAATAGCTGTTTTAATAAAGAGTCTTAATTAACTTTTGATTTTGGGAGAATAGGCAGGCAGCTTTTATTGGATTGCTGTTGCTGCTTTTTTTTGATAACATTTCCAGGCAATCTTACAGCACAGCACTAAAGGCCAAATATGTTCTATTTCATATGAGGAGTTGAAGCAGCCATCAAGTGACTTGTCCTAGAGCATGAAGGGGAGATGAGTAGCAGAGACTGAGTAGACTGGTTTGCCTGTCTGGGATCAAGGGCCTTGCTAGCACTTGATGGTCAGTTTATTTGTGTATGTGCTTACGTCCTGTCAGAGCAAATTCTGTAGGTGTAGGCTTGAAAGGAAATCAAAAGGAAATTCTTCTGACTTTGGCTTTTTACCAAGTCTTGGGAATAAGTGCTGTTGAAATACAATGGTTCCATCCCAGAGGTCATGGCAGCAGAGGTGCTAAGGGTGAGAGGTTAAAGCAGAGTTGTGTCCACTGACCTGTTCAGTGTGTGTTGTGTGTTCCAATTCGAGAGCTGGGCTCTGCTGTGCCCTAGGGGAAGAGGAGAGGGATGGAAGAAGCCTACCAAAGTGTGTGAGTGGGGGCTGGCTTGAGCAAGCAGCCGTGTTTGAACGAGTTGGAGTTTTGCACTGTGCTGTTGCTTTTACATCAGTCTTGCTGGGCGGCATGTGGTCAGTGATGGCCTTTATCAGGATCACTCAGGTGAACTTTTGAGCAACTCAGATGTGGTTTCTTCTGTCATGGGCATGTACTAGATCAAAACCATTAGTAATAGACTGAATAGATCTGTTTGACACTTTCTTAGAGACTGTAACTAGTATTCTATTTCTTTACATAGATTTTGGGCCATTTTGATTCTTCACAGATATTTTATTGTTTTACAGCTGATTCATGATTCCAGAGCATGGGAGGAAAAGTATTTAATGGAGTTGGGGATTGATATAATACTGTTTCCATGATGCCTGTCTTAAGATACATCCTACTTAGTGATCACTGAAATTGAGTAGCGTTCACAGATCCCTTCAGATGCAAAAACTAACAAAAAAGTCAGAAGTGTTAAAACTCAGAATTCTGTTTCTATTCCTGTATCATCAGGACCTTGTGTCAGTGGTTTGCTCTAGCACATTGCAGTATGCAGAAATTAATTTCTTTCCCCAGTCCCTTTGCAAGAACATAATGCTCACTTGTCATTGTTACATGAATCGAGCTGCCTTTTAATGCAGGTAGCATCAAAATTTTGGCACACGTGTGTGCATGGATTACTGATTGCTTCAACTATTGCTGGAGGGGGCAGGGGAAAAAAGGTTGCTTAATGTTTTTACTGTTCGAATATCTTAAGGTAATGGTTGTGTTGGGTGTCAGCAGGCTGGACTCTTCTTCCTTTTGCTTCTGTTCCACTCCTCTAGGTTTGAAACTAATATCCCCATGATGTTTTGCATTCTGCTCTCCACAAGTCTCCCATTTTGTTTTGTGATAACTTGGTGTGTGGGTTCTTGAGCTTTGCGCCATTGTATTTTGCCATTAGCACCTGGAAATTTTACTTTCTGATAATACAGCAAAGCACAATGTCTCCTAGATTAGTTCAGGTTGAATAGAAGAATTTGTCCAAATCATAATAGCAAGGTACATTAAACCTTTGAGAGATTTTTGTCATTAAAAGATTCCTTCCTCTTGGGTCGTCAGGCTTTTCTTAATTTCATTCTTTGGATTTTGTCTGTCTCACTGATGCATTTTTGATTCTGTGGCAACGCAAGAAATGTCTTGGCTTGTTTGGGATTTGTTGTTCTTCAATTTCCTTATAATTTTTCCCCTTGGCACTCATGGGCTTCCCTTGAGGAAAGGGTAAACAGAATGGAGTAACATTGAGACAGCTAATTGATGATAAAACTGTAATCTTTTTCTCCAACCTCCTAGAAATAGCAAAGCTTTCCTTTTCACAACATGGTGAATTTGCAATGAGAGCTGTATTCATAGCGTGGTAGCCACACAAAGCTGTAGAGAATTACTGTGCTTTAAAATACCAGGGAAGGAGTTTTAATTTCTCCTGGGCTTTTAAACTGCCTACTTAGCTTGGGCCTGGTACTGTGCAAGATGTGTAAAATATCATAGTGAAGCAAGTCCAGTGACTGAATAGGGTTCTGTAGAGTGTCACAACCTAATTGCTCTTTCTTCAACATGTGCCAATTTCTTTTAGAGAGGAAAAAGAGTGCTTAAACTTGACATACATCAAACTTGTACTGTCAGTAAGATGAGCAGCTAAGTCCATCCTCTGGACTTGGCAGTGTTCAATTCCCCACAGGTTTCATTTAGCCTACTCTGTCTTGTTAGACTGGCCACGCTCTCTTCCTCGTATTAGGAGGGAACCTTGGGAAACCTGGCTCTAATTCACAACTGCAGCAAGATCAATAACTATCAGCATTTGGTCAAGGGCAGATGAATTTGTCGTGGGATGGTTGCTTTTTGATTTGGTTTATTTTGGTTTAGTAATTTCATTTAGAATTGAGTGTCATTGGCTTGGAGGAGTGCCTGTGGGTTCTGAATTCAGACCTGGTGCAGGTTCATCACAGAACCTGGCTGTTGTCCTGTGCATGGTGATTTTCTGCAAGAATATTTTGAAACAGTTTCATCTGGTTCTAAACAGACGAAAGGGTACTTGATTTTTTGCCTTTCATCAGAGTTAGTCATGTTCAGAGGTGTTCAGGTCACAGGATAGGAGGAAATAGTCTAGGATTTGTAGCAAGGTCCTGATGACCTTCAACCTTACTGTGCTAAATTACCCCTCAGCTCATTTTAAGAGCTGTTTTTATTTTGAAGTAGTCTTTTGATTACAGCCTCTGACTGGTATGTGTCAGCCATAGCTCAGAAAAGAGTTTGTCAAGATGCGATTATGCCCATTTCTGCTGTCTCCTCAGTGCTAAGAAATAAAAACAGAATTAAACAACTTCAGCTTTTGAAACATGGTCATATCCAGACAGCAGTCTTCATGACTAGCGTTAGAAATTCGAGGTGGAGCAAGTAGTCATGTCTGTACTTTTAAGCCCATTCAAATAGAAACCATGGAAGTTTGCCACCTGTGTAGTTCCATACTTCTGTTGATGGAATTTGCTTTCCTTGTGATTGAAGTGAGTATCTTCTGCTTCTTGTAATACCCCTCTAGAACAGAGTACTACAGCTGGGTGAAAAGCACTTAAAGTAACAGTGAAGACACAGCTGGAGTTTACAGCGTGGTTTTGGCTGCAGATATTCTAGCAAGTACCTGCTTATGAAAAAATGCTCAGGAAATTTTAATGGTCAGTCAGAAAGCTGAATTTGAAGCACAGCATCAGATGAAACTCGTTAGAACTAATGGCTCACACTGGTGGCATTGTCAGTGCTTCTGCTTCACTGGTAGATATAAGTAATTCTTAAATAAGTAGAAGACAGTATTTTAGTTGAGTTTAAGCTGCTCTAACCAAAGGATGCATACTCAGTATGCATTCTGTCATGCTTCTCCAAAATAAAAATCTCAGTTCTGAGGGGTACTTGAGATCTTGGCACTGTGGAGCAATCATTTGTTAAAGTCATGTTTAATGAAAGGGAGATAAACACATGAAGCTGGAGTGTGACAAATGAAAGCATTTGTGCCATTGTAATGAAATTAGGCAAACAGAACAGGCTTGACATCTCTGGGTTCCCCTTGTCAAACTGCATTTGTAATTCCAGCTTTGCATTCATGTGTGGCTGTGAATGGCACTGTTTCCCTCTTGATTTGGTGGGTTAGGGCCCCTGAATGACCACTTTAATTCACAGGGTATTAGCTTTGAAGAGTATATTTTACAGACATCCTTAGAAAAGGATTGCAGTTAATTCACACTTCTCCTTCATTGGTTTGAGTATCCTTGATTTTCAGCCTGTGTTTGTTTATTGTATGCAATGCTTTTGATACCATGTATTATAATGAAGTATTGATTTCAGAGATGCACAAAGTTTGCTTCCACACATCCCCATGGTGTGTATAGCCTGTTGTGCAATCCCTACAGTATTTATGTGTTCTAGAAACTAGGATGTAAGCTTCTGGCTCCTCAGCTTCTCCCTGGCTGGCAGAATCCTGTTTCCTTTATCGATTAAGAGCTTAGATTAGGATAAGACAATGATACTTTGGGGAACCCAGAGAAAATATCCAGTGGCTTTTGATGACTTCTTGTTTATGAAGTTTAGTGGACATTGCCATTATTTTCAGGAAGGAGAATTAGAGCTTGCTCTCATAACACTAGCTGCTAAGTCAGACTGTATCGGTGGCAATTTCTCCTTTCAGATTTGCAGTTTCACTGTGTTGCAAGGGCTAGTCTGGAACTTTCAAGAAAACAAGATGAAAACAACAACTAAGACCCCCTTGTATGGGAGAGATGGCAGAGGGTTCACTTGAAACACTTGAAACACTGTCTGTACCAGGCTTGTGTAGAGCAGAACATATGAGTGCAGATCATCTGTAGCATAGCTTTTTAACACTTGTTATCCAACTTTAATTGGCCATTATTGATCTGGGGTTAAATGTCAGAGCAAATTTGCTAGCTGGAAGTCAGGGTAGTTCCAGCTTTTAGTTCAGGTGCAGAGTGGCGTGTGTTCCAGTCAGTCTGGAGAATTTGGTTTTGGAGTGGTGAAAAACGTGCTCCTCCTCTGTTTATCAGCTGTGGAACTGCTGTAGTTGCAGTTTTGCCAGGGCACCTAGAACTTGTGTGCATATACTGTTCTATGCTGGTTACCTAGGGACTCCATGTAAAGCAAATTCAAGCTCTGCAGATTTTTAGAGGAACAAGCTACTATAGTTCTGTTTGCTAGATTTGTTAACTTCTAAATTAAACAGCTGACAGTCACAGGACTAACTCAAAAGAATTTCTCGTTTCCTTGCAATCCTGCATTTTGACCTGGCTGAGATTAAGCCAGTATTTACTTCGGCAGTTAAAATGTTTATGAAAATCTGCAAAGTGTGACCGCTCCATACTTTCACACAGTTTTAAAAGGCAAGTACAATTTTGTCCTTTTTCCATGTAACTTATTCAGTCTGACTTGCCGATTGAGACTGCATGGGCCTCCCATCCTTTGAATTAAAAAATAAAATGTTTTGGCGTTTGTTGGGCAAACTGAGAATAAAATGCATGTCATGTGGGCCAGAATGGCAGTGTTTGCAGAAAGTGGTTTTTGAGGATGACCCAGGAAGCACTTGCTGATACCTCAATTTTCTGTGGCACAAACAGATTGAGCCCCAATGCAAGAATCCTGAAAAGCTGGATTTCTGCTCTTTTTGTTATCTTTTTCTCACCTTAAGAGAATGCTTGTTCATTGTACAGTTCCGTTTGTAAGCAGGGAACATGCTCAAAGCATTGCTGTTGTCTGAGCTCGTCTGCACTGGAGGGGTGCGTGGGATACAAGTGAGACAGCCTTTCTGAAGGCTGGGCGTCAAAGGCCAACAGCTGCTGCATAAGAGGAGTCCAGGTCATGTGGTTTGGGTTGCAGTTGCCTGTCCTCGGGACAAATGATGTTGAAATAACTTGTCATAAACAATTTTTTCTTGTTCATTTACTCTGATTCGGAACGCATAGCCGATCCTGATAAGAGTCATTCAGGAGTGAAGAGTTGAACTGCCAGAGAAAGCAGCTTATGTGAGCGTTTTAGATCAGGAATGTGCCAACAGAGTGCTAACAATAAGAAAACTCGTCTGAGGGGGACCTGCTCCTGCACTTCAGGAGAAGAGGGAAGCCAGAGGTCTGATGCACTTTGTTTGCTGAAGTGCCAGAATGGCTGGATGGGATTGCTGAAATGGGAGTTAGGTGCTTAAACGTGAATTAGTTGATTAAATATCATTATAGACGTGTGTGTCTAAGTGCAAATAATCCATAGGAAGAATGAAGGAAAGCACTGTGGTCTCAAAGGAATTGGGTTCTCATTAAAATTGCCAGCCTGAAGAGTTGGCTTTTTGGTACATTACTTAAGATACTCTTTCCCTTCTTCTCCATTTCCATGCACTGCTTTAGGCTAGCTGAGCATTTCTGAGTGTTGTGCTGACGCTGGTCTCTGCTTGCTTTTCTGAAATTGTGTTGAAAGAACCTGTGTGCAAACGATGGGAAATGCTTTCCAACTGGTCTCCAAAGCAGACCAGGCTCTTTATTTAAGCCTAAGTCATGTTTTAATATAATTTTTCTCTGGATTTGAGTAGATTTCAAAGGAAGACTGCTTGAAGGAGTCCCTAGTGAAATTTTGTTCTCTTTGTGGATAGTTACTCATTTTTTCCTCTTGTAATACCTTTGGCTGAAGTCATGCTTGCAGGTTTGGTGGGTTTTTTGTTTGGCTGGGTTTTTTTCCCCAGAGATGAAACTGGTTACTTTAGCAGAGAACTATCCCATATTTTCTAGTTAAAACACTGAAAAATGTTTCTTGCTAGAAAATATACCTCGAGAAACATCTGTATGGGCAGTTCTCAATTCTCTCACTGGTTATAGTTACCTCACTTGCAGTGCCTAAACCTGAATCTGGCAGAATAAGAACCAGAGCGAGAGCACAAGATTGCTTTTATGGTTAGCTGATGGCAAGACTTCTGTAGTGTCTCTTTCATTAAGTTTTAACTTGTTGGGCAGAACTATTCCCTCTAAAGACTATGTTCCCACCTTATCAAAGTATTGTGAAAAGAATACTATTAATTTCCTACTGTTCTGTACTCTAGATCAAGCCTGAGCTGTAGTGGAAAACCTGGCATGCAGTGCACCTTGCAATTGTAGCTATTGATCCAAAAGGGCTGGCAGGTTTGCTCTGGACAGTTTGGTGTCTGGCATGTTTTTGGGGTTTTTTTTTAATACCACAGTACCAACTACCCAGTCTAAACAGTTTTACAGCATAAACCATCAGTTTCAGAGAGCTTACTGTAAAATTCTTTGTTACTGTAAAGTCTGGAATCTCTGAATATTAGGGAAACTGGCCAAAGTTGTTGTGTAATCAACATGTGCCTAAATTAAATCCTAATTATGACAAGCTGTTTTGTGATCTTCATGTAAGTTGTGAATTTCAGTTAGATTGCAAGGGAATCTGCTCTTAACCAACATTAAGATTTACAATTCTAATTGAAAGGGAAAACCTGATACTCCCCCAACTCTTGTAAACAAAATATCTATTTGTTTTCCCAAAAGATGTATTAATGGAGAGTGTGGTGCCCTTTACCTCCTCTGCTACCAAGTGTGTTTTCATCTTCTCATTCTATCGTGCAGTGATGTACATGTGCTGAAGTCCCATTTTTCTTATTAATCAAGTGCAGCTTTTTCATCCTGGAACTCATTGGTTTGAATGAGGCTGGAGGAATTGACAGGATGATAGTCTGGTCTGTAGAAAGGCTCAGTTTAGGGAAAGAAGAATTTGAGTTTTGATCCCTAGTAGTCTTATTATATTTAATGCTGTTCAAGTGCTTGTAAGAAGTCAAGTGTTCTATAAAGCACACTTAAATAAGCATTAATGTAAGTATGTCTTATGATCATCTGGATTTCCATGTGCTATTGATAGGTGACACTATTTGTCATATGTAATGTTACACCAGCATATTATCTGACAAATTGGGGGAGTTGTTCTTAAGCCAAAAAGGTTGAATCATCATGTTCCTTTTAACCCCTCACAAGTTAGTGGTGTTGGCCTTATTTGAACCGAAATTTGGCTGAAATGTAAGAGATGGCATAATGATTCCCGAAGTCCCTTTTTAATTGCAGTTTGCTTTAGTTAACAGAACTGATTTTCTTCTCTCTGCTCTTAACTTTTAAAACATCAGCCCCTGTATAATAGTTTTTCCTCCTTTGCTTCCTTGCCATAATTTGACAGTTATGTTAACATACTTTTTTTGCTTTGATACTTAAGGCTTCTCAATAGGAACTGTGATAAAATAGAATTTCACTTATCTCAGAATAAGGGGTTTGGGTTTTCTCCCTCAGAAAAATAATTGAATTATGGTGGTAGATAGAAAAGCAGCAGCTTGTCTAAGGATTCAGGAATTGCAGTCTTTTTTTCTCCCTGCCTCAAAGAAGCTCGTATAACACATAAGTTCAATATTTGATTAAGGGTATAAATCGTGTGATCGTGTGACACTATTAGCCATTAGACTTGTTAACTTTTATTAGGAATAAAAAGTAGGTTTCAGCAAGTTGAGCCAAGTGTTGTACTCAAATATTTCTGGTCTCAAAATTATTCAAGTTACTCTTAATGCATTCTTCTGTGCCTATATACTGGCGGTGTTGTGGTTGCCTTCACCTGCTTTTTAATGCCTTTTCTCCTAAATCCCCCTCAGGGCTCCTCTTCTCTTGATTCCTCCTATTTTATTTGGTTGGGTTTGGTTCTTGTTTTGGTTTGGGTTTTTTGTTTGTTTTTCTTGGTCAATTTCCCTAGTTCTGGTTATTCTCTTCTGTATTTCTTTTCCATTCCCAAAGCATCCCTTGATCATCTTGGAAAGTTCAGGAAGCTTGTTAGTTGTTTTTCCTCCAGCTCAATAGCTCAGTGCCTTCTTGTAGTGCAGCTTTAGAAGGGATCCTTGCTGGCCAAAGCAGCAAGTAGAGAAGAGTGCCCTTTTTAATTGTTTGGTTGGGAGGCTTATACAGTTATATTGAGAGCAAGACAGAAGAGTTTTTAAGTTAGGCTATCTTGTGAGGTTTTCCTGTCTTTGCCAAGCAAATGTTTAGTGTTGCAGAAATGCAATATGTATTCAGGCAAAGCGCTGCAAGAGGTCCAGTGAACCTGGTTGTATATTTGTACTCTCATGTGATTAGCACAGTGTTTTATCTGTTGTAGGATGTTACAGAGGTGGCAGAAGGTGGGACAGGGTCTATATAGTTCATGAATTCACACAATTCCAAGAGTAATAGGAAAATGCAACTAAATCTGCCAATGAGTTAAAGGGTAAATTTAGGCAGCAGTGGCCTCTGTGGCGTTTACAGAGTGTTTCTACAATCAGATTTTAGAAGGCTCCAGAAAGCTGTTTTGAAGATTGCAAGAAAGTGCACTTTACAAATCATTGCTTTTAAAATATACACGTATACCTATGTGTGTGTTTGTGTGTATATGTAAAAGCAATCCTGACCTTCCAGCCAGCCTTCTGAAACTAACCTAGAGTAGGCTTTTTTTCCTCTGAGATGAAACTTGCTGCATATTCTTAAAGAGAAGGTGAATCCTAATTAATCAGGTCTAATTGTATTTTTAAAATTCTTTTTATTTTACAGAGCTATCTGAAATTGAACCTAATGTCTTTCTTCGGCCTTTTCTGGAAGTAATCCGTTCTGAAGACACTACAGGCCCCATAACTGGATTGGCACTCACCTCTGTGAATAAGTTCCTCTCATATGCACTAATAGGTATGTTATGTGACTTGGTGGGATTTACCAAAATGCCAGCCAAATGCATCTCTGTGAGCTGTGTCTTTGGCCAAGATACATGCTTGCAGTCTTAATGTGGAGACTGGGGAAATAAGAAAATTGTCTTTAACACTGGGGAAATCAGCATCTGCAGTTTCTTAATATCTTCCTGGCTGATCTTTCATGGTGCTACAGCAGTGTCTGGAGACAGAGCCAAAGCCTCTGGTCTGCCCTGGCTGCTGTGTGTGCTTACAGCCTGCTGGAGGACTGTGCTGGTCACCCACCAGCTGCTTTTTAATGCATTCAAGCAAAAGGGCCAGCGAGGGAAGAATACCAGCTCAGATTACAATGTTGCAACATGTAGAAACACAGTAGAATTTGTTTAGTTTGGTGGACTCATATTTCTGCTCTAGAGTGCGGATGATTATTGCCTGGTCCCAGACCTGTCTGGTGATGTGCCACCAATTGTCATGTCAGAGACCATATTGCTGCTGCCCAAACTTTTAAATTTGCACATTCTCCTTTTTATCTGTGAAAGACTAATAATGTGCATGTGGTCAGTTCCCATGGCTCAGCTGCCTTGTAACTCATTAGCTGAGTTCTGTCTGCCGTCAATGTGTCATTCCACTGTTAGTGGTACTCGAGTTTTCTCTGTAAGTTCTGTTAGTACTTCATGATCATACCTGTGCAAATTACAAAATCTGTTATCTGTGTTTGTTTATGCGTAGTCTCACTTGAGGAAAAGAATTTTATCAGTCTTCCTTTGCCCTGAGTTCAGATTTCTCAGTTCTTTTTCTCCTTTGCATTGTAAGGAGACACTTTGAATTTTTGGTACTGTTGTTTTAAATATTTAGTCCTTTGGAGATAGCATGAAGGCAGTTAGAGAAGGACTTTACGTCGGTGCAAATCACTTTTGTGGGAGACACAAAACTAAAATGAGCAAAAATAGACTTGCAGGAAAAAGGATTTAAGTGTTGAATGAAAATCTAGCGTATGAAGACTTCAGTTAGTGGGTAGTATTTGATATAATTAAGTGACAAAAATATAACTAGAATGATGCAATAATGACATAAGTTCATAGGACAATAAAGAAATCTGAAAAAATCAGCCTGTAAAACATGTCCCCCTAAAGGATTAAGCGATGATGCAAAATATATGACTTTCAGCATTACAGTGACGGGTGGACTCTTCTTCTGGCCTTTTATGATCTGTTTCACATGTCCAGGGAAATGTCTGCACAGACAGCTGACTACAAACACTTCATTTGAAGCAGAAACAGGAAAAAATGGGGTTAAGAATTTGTAGCCTTTCTCTAGCTACTTGTCGTTTAGAATATTAATTGGGTCATTCCAACAAGAGTGCATCCCTGGAACTGTTGGTTGTGTGTCTTTCTAGTAGACAGCGGAAGACTCTCTGCCTGGCTTTTTTTCTGGGGCAGAACCTGTAATCTAAGACCTTCGTCGTTGCTTCAGGTGACATTCAGAGCAGCCTTGTCCTTTATATGCTGCTCCAGATACCAGTTAGACTGGGATTAGTGGTGCTGGCTGAACATCTGGCTAGGTTGTGTTGTTAAATGAAAGCTTTTTGGTATTATAATTTTTTTTTGTAATATGAGACTAAAGGTAGTCTGAAGACTGTTTGCCTAAACATAGGAAATACTTAAAATGGTTCTTAATGTACAAATGTTTCATATTACACAGAACAAGAGAGAAGGATGCTGGCATAACCATGGTAGGGAAATTGCAGTGTGGCAGATACTTATGGTGTGTGTTGGGGCTGCGTAATGACAGGTGAAGCCAGCACTTTTTTAAAAAGTGGCACTGGCTTTGTCTGTTCTGTGAGTGGTTGGTTTTTGCTGTACACACCGAGTTGAAAACCAGGGTGCAGTGAAAGGGCCAAACTCCTCTGATAAATATCTTTGTTTAAAATGGCTTTCTTTTCCCATTTCCAAAGTATTTCATTGCTAATCCTTGTGTAGTCTCATTGTTGTTTTATTCTGTCACATGTCAGAAGGTGGTTATCTGTCTCCTTTTTAGGCCAGTATTGCTGAGGGGTATGTTTTAGAACCAGTTAGAAAAGCATAATGCTTGAGTAGAGTTTAAGACTTCTGATTTCTAGTAGTTTCAATTGCAAATTCACTAATGATATTGTGTGCAATCACAGCTCAGTTGATATCCACCATGTGTGTGTTTTACCAGGAATAGTTAGCCTTACAGTGATTATCCTCTGCTTGAAGTACTTTTACAAAAGTTTTACGTGGTAACTTTTAAAGGACCAGAAAACGGTGTGGCAATAGTAAACTCCTATTCATTTTTATCCCTCTGACTAGTTATTTCCTTGCTCAGTAGTTTTGCAGTAGCTAGTGAGCTGTCAGCCTACTGGATGAGCTCAAACCTTAGCTATAGGAATGCTAGTGGCTAAATTTCAGAATTGGGTTTTTCTGTATTTCCCTCAGAAAAGGTATGTGCTCTTTTTATTGTCCACAGCAGCTTCTGGCTCCATTTCTAAAGTTAGCTTTCCCTGATGTTCCTGAAAACTACGTACCTGTAAGGAACTGTTGCTCAGCTTCCGGTAGACACTTGCTCTTTAAGGAGTTTAAAGCTTGTTCTCCCCTCTACCTTTTCTGTCTCCTTGGTGATTTATTTTAGGTCCATTAAAGGTGTTACTGAGCAGGCTTCTGGCTTTCCTGAATTCCCTCTATTTCTGAGCTTGGATATTCTGATTTCTATTTGTTCTTTTGCCCACCTGTTGTAAGACTGCACCCGGTGTGAAGTGTGTGTATCTAGATGGGGTATCTAGATCATTGCATTGTAGATGGCAATTTTCAAAGTGTTACTGTGCTCACTCAAACTTCTTGTTAGTGATTCTGAGCAGGCATCGGTACATCTTTCTGTACTGTTTTCTCACAAGGGAACAAAGATTTTTTCTGTATCTTGTTTCTGCAAAGTAGAAGTATCTGTGCTTTTAATTGAACTCAAGAGGCTTTATAAATTGACCTGAATTTGTAGTGCTGTTCCAGGGAGCCAGAACTGAAGTAGTCAGGCGTGATGTGTGCTGGGAGAGAGGTGTTGAAGGTAGGGGCTAGAACAGCAAAGCAGTACTCGTAGATCTGTTAAAGAAGCATGTGCACAGCCAGCTTGCATTTCCTTTTCACACAGACTGTTTATCTCTAACTACAATTAAACATATCCCTAAGACTAGAGTTAACTCACATATACTGGGAAAGGTGACAATGAAACAAATCTGTGTGTCCTGCCAGTGGGAGCCTTTTCTGCAACAAGTTGCTTTTTCACGTTGATTCCCATGGGGCTGCTTTCCGCTGTGGTTATTGAGGTTGGTTAACAGTAATGCTAATGTAGGTGCTGGCATAACACCACTGGTCTTTGCCTAATTTAATTAAGACAATTCAGAATGAGCCTACATCACTGTTGGTGATTTAAGCTATTACCTCCATGAATAAGAGTGCATGTGACACCAACCTATGACTGATTTTATTGCCTCTGGTAGAAGAGTAGTAGCTTCTCACTGGATTATAAGCGGTTACTGAAGGTATGCAGAGGACTGCTTTTGACAGCCCAGGCCTCTTGCCTAATGCTTCCCCATATCAGTTTTGTATCGTCTTTTGTGCTGCTGCTGAACTAGGTGAAAAGTGACTGGTTTTAGAACAGCCTTCTTGATAGCTAAGTGAAGTTCACCTGTCAAACCAGGAGAGGAACTCACTCTAAACTGTGCAAGATTTCTGTGTGTGTGAACAATGATAAATGTAAGCAAGCTCTGTTCTTAGTAGGAATGTGTAAGAGATGGCATTGGCAAAGGGCTGTTCCTGTGCAGATTTATGTGATTTTAAAGTACACTGATGCCATTCCATTTTTATGCAACTATGAGAAATTTCTTATCCTGCAGCCGCTCAGGATAAGAGTGTGGTAGAGGCTACTGTCTCTGGACCACTGTAAGAGCAGCTTTCTTTAATACCAAGTGCTTATAGCCCTTCCTAGATGTGAACATTACTGGAGTCAAAGAGGGAATCTGCAAAGCTTCTCTGCAAAGTATACAAGGTCTTGTGTGGTTCCTCTGTCAGCATCATTTTTGCTGGAGCTCAAGAGGCCCCATTGCCAATTAATGAGGTATTAAGCAATGTTTAGGTTGTCTCCTTTCTTTCCTAATGACTGTTTAGGTAGAAGGGTATCAGGATTCTTGCCCAGTGGCATATTGTCTAAGTGAGAATGAAATCAAAGCCAGAGGCTGCTTTTCTGAAGCCACTGTAAAGTAGCACGAGATATAGTTACTAGCAACAAATCTCATCCTAAACATTCTCTCAACTGCACCATTGTTTGTAGCTGCAAAAGACTGAAATAGAGAGAAGGAGCCTTGATGAATGATTGGAGTGGGAGGCCTGCAACTCTGATATCTAAACTGTGATTGTGTCTGTCTGCTGTTTTCTCTGGGGAAAACTACTGGTCTGTTCCTTCTCAGCTCTCGTTCCTTGAGAGGGATGTAGAACAAGAGACAATTTTCCCTTCTCTATTTAGTGGAACGTGTTTGGCATTTTCTTCTTATGAGAGTAAATTTTGGGTTCCCTATGTTTAAGAGCTGTTTTTTCTTTTATTCCCAAGGAGGCATTTAATAGCTGGTTGTGCTGTGTTGTAGGGAACAGAACACAGTCTTAGAAGTTAACTTCTAAAACGTAGAGAACCAGTAACAACAGAATTGTAATTATTTTCTTTGTTAAGTTATATCATTTTGCAAATGTAAGTAGAATCTTGATCTATCTTTCTGAAAGCTCCCAGTTAGAAAGCTTTTCTGTTAGTGGGATGTGAGGTATGTTCTTGTCAGGCCAACTCACAGGAAGTCACATAAACTGAGGAAAACTGAAGGTCACATAGAATCTCCATGTAGATATCTTCCCACAGAGGTGGTAGACTGTAGATGGCTGTTCCCTGACAAGTATTTTTATTCTGTTATTCAGATCCCAGCCATGAGGGCACAGCAGAGGGGATGGAGAACATGGCAGATGCTGTCACTCATGCACGATTTGTGGGCACAGATCATGCGAGCGATGAGGTTGTCTTGATGAAAATCCTACAGGTAAGAGGAGTGTAATAGTAATTAGCATAATGGTTGCTGCCTGTTGTGGAACATATCCTGTTACATAGAGATGAAGAGGAGGGAGCAATGTTTTGACTCTGTAGGAGCTTAGTGACAGACTTTATTTTTAAACAGATGGCTCATATACCTGTGGTAAAAGCTTTTCCAAATGAAAATAGTTAAAAGCTTAAATTTAATGATTTTAAAATTATGAACTGGATAATGTGGTACTGTTGATAAGCCTACATTGTGCCTGATCTTTGTTGGGGGGGTTAATTAAGAATATGGAGGTCTCAAACTTATTTTTGAGAAAAATTCTTTGTAGAGACAAAACTTTGGAGTGTATATTTCTTTGGTCTGTGTACTTCTGAGCAGATATCTAGTTCCTGAATAATTATTAAATACTGGGTAGCGTGCAGTGTATCGGGCCTCTTTTAGAAGTGGGTCAGGAGATAGTTCTTGTATCCTAATTGGCTTGTTGAGCACAGCATTCAGTTTGAGATGACTCCAGGAGAAACCTCCTTAGGTTTTCTGCTCATGGCAGTCTTGAGGTAACCAACTTCCTCTTGGGAATGCACGCAAGTATCATTGCAGTGTGGTACATGTGGTTGCTGTTCTTTGCAGGTGTTGAGGACATTGCTGCTCACCCCAGTGGGAGCCCACCTCACCAATGAATCGGTGTGTGAGATCATGCAGTCCTGTTTCCGCATATGCTTCGAGATGAGGCTCAGTGGTAGGTTTGTTCATATTCGTCCCATTAAGAAATTAATCAGGTTTCCTCAGAATTAACTAGTTCTTTTGTAGAGCATGCATCCACAGAAAGCTGTTGAGCTTTATATTATTGTGTCTTTCTACAACTTCATGGAAAATTTGTTGGGCGTTCGCTGTACACGTTTGAGCTGCTCTTTTCCCCAGCTGTGTAGCGCCACCGTGTGATGCCGTGACCGTTTGCAGTAACGCGGGGTTGGAGCTGGTTTTAATAAATTTGCCGTAATCTCTGTAAACAAGACTCGGAGGGGAGTCTGCTTGAAGAAGCCTCTTGATAATATCACACTGAGTAATGACACCTGTGTTATTTGTTTTTGTCTTCGCAGAGTTATTGAGAAAATCTGCAGAGCACACTCTGGTCGACATGGTGCAGCTGCTCTTCACAAGGTAAACCTGCTTGTGTTTGCCTCAGCATTGCCGAGATGGCCCTCTAAGGACAGAAAGATTCCACACTTCCACTTAAGGGCCCTCAGAAAAATCATCCAAAATGGTCATTATTTAGAGGTGGAAGGGGATGAAGGATTTGGCACTTTTCTCTAGGGCTGACCCTGTCAGACTGCAGGGAGACAGAGGTAGGGAAGGTTGCCTGGTTTAAGGTGTCCTTTGAGGAGAGATGGACAGCCAAGTAATGAAGAGCTTTAGGATAGAGAACCAGTTTCAGGACAGAGAATGCAAACTTCACTGAAAAAAAGGTGCTCTCAAAAATAGAGCTCTCTTTAGCAGAGAGAATAGAAGTGGTGTTGAATAGCCTCATACTGATTTCAAGCTGAGAGCTTTGACCTCACACATTAATGAACATTTAAAACTCTTGAAATCGTGTGTCTTGGACAAACGTTCTGCCCTTTTCAGCACCCTTCAGGTAATTAAGATGCCTTCTTTAAAACTCAAGTAAGTTAATTAGCTTCAAAACTGTTTCTCCAAATAATGAAGTAACCATAGACTTCTGTGGGTATTGTGAAAAGAAATTTGTATAGGTACAGATACACATCTAGTAGAAAAGGATTTTGGTGAAACTGACAGCTTATGAAACAGTTGCATCATATTTTTTTTTTCTCATTGTCGCACAGTTCCAATGGGATCTCAGTTTTTTTCTCCTCTGTGTGCCCTGCATTGTGCACTGAATGAATGCTGGGCAAAGTCAATCTCCTCAAAGAGGAGAGACCACATTACTTTTTCTCCAGATGCATATCTGAATTTTACTTGGTGCTTTTTCAGTACTTACTGTGTAATCCTCTCCTCTATCCTTCTTGATAAGGCTTGGAGACACCACCACCATCTGTGCCTGTGGACATTGGAATAGGGATGGAAGGCAAAGGCAGCAACTGCAGGGGTGGTTCGGCTGTCTTGCTTTCCAGAAAAAGAAACAGCTAAAGCTGTGCTCCAAGGCTTTTATACCCTGATCAAGTAAAGACAGAATTGTAGTAAAGAAACAGAAGAGAGAGCAGGGTGTGTGGAATTGTAGAGCTGTACATTTTGTCATTTGGTAGCACAGGTGAGAGCAGTCTGCCTCATTCTGTGATGGGAACTGCTTATCTCCAAAGATTCAACTTAATGTACATCTGCTGCCCTCCACAATTGTGTTTATATGATGCAAAACACAGCATAACTGCTGGGGTTTCTACAAATTCAAAGAGAAGAATTGCCATGACTAGTAGTAACATGTACACTGCAAGAGTCCTGGTGGTGGACACTGACTCAGCAGCTGTTTTTAGCAGCATCAGAGAAATCTGTCTTGAACAAATGTAGATAGTCCACTAAACATACCCTGAAGGAAAAGAGATGGTCTTTATATGGCTGGAAAATCAATATAGAAAAACAGCCATTAGTAATAATAGCATGAAGAGCACCTCTCATCTATCTTGTGTGGGTTTGTGCCCATGGCAGATTTTGGCAGGAAAAAAAATTAGGAGAGTGTTCTTTGTGAAGAAAACCTAATTTGGGTTTTCTAGTATCTGGAGCATGACTGGAAAGACCAGCCTGTTTCTTTCCCCTTCTTGTTAATTCATGTAAGCTTTGTTAATTCATGTAAGCTTTGGATTTCTTTTTGTATTTCAGGTTGCCTCAGTTTAAAGAAGAGCCTAAAAGCTACATGGGAACGAACATGAAGAAGGTAAGACTCAGCACTGTGTTGACTGTTCTGCTCCTTGTCTTTGGCTTGCGCTCATTACTGTTTTGTTTGTTTTCACACTTGTATTTCTTTGTTTCTACTAGTCCCAGTTCACTGAAAGAGCATGTTTAACCGCATAAATGGAGAGAGATTCATTAATTCTGTGGGACTATGTCCACATAGTCCAGTGGCAAGTCTTTTTAATGATACTGCTGCCAAAGTGAGACAGTCTGGATTCTGGGAACAGCCATCAGCTGCTGTGGGCTAGAAAACCCCAGCAAGTTCTGGGACCTGATGGTGTCACTGTCTGGTTATTTGCTGTCTTCTGCTCTCTCTCCAGCTTCTTTTTCATCATTCTTCATTCACTACAAGTCTAATACTGAGCTCCTGGGATATAAGTTTGTCCAGTTCCTCCTGTGTAGGAGGGAAACCTTTTGAGGCTGGTGAAACAGCATGAAAGTATGAAATTCGCTTTTGCAGAAAAAGCTTTGGTGACTTCTAGGAGGGACATCATTCTGTGGTGAACACCTTCGTTCACATGATCAATGCCATCTCTATTAGCAGCTAAATCAAACCAGACTTTTCTTTATCTCCCCTTCCCTAAATGTACAGTTTTCTGAGCGTGGAAGTTCTGGATTTGTTCAATGCAACCATCTTGATCAATACAGTGAGGTTTTTGGCAGCTGGATTCAGTATTTCAAATACCATGATGTGACCATACATGATTATTAATGTAATAATTTCTTATAAAAGAGAGGTACTATTGAGGAACTGCATATATACTTCTATATTCTTTATATTCTATATGAAGAATGTCAGTAAAGGTAATAGAGTCTGCTGTTGAGAGCAACAGGATGGGGAAAAGTGCTAGAGAAGAAATAACTACCTTTCAACTTAACACTGAATATAGAGTTTATAACTTCCACTCTGTTGTTATTTCAATGAGTTGAGAAAAGGGACAGCATAGGGTAAACATGCATTTCAGAGCCAGTATGGCAGTGTTTTCAGAGACTGAATGCTTGGTTGTAGGAATCTGAAATGTAGTAAAGCTTAGGGCTTTACTTCTTGTCTAGTAAACTAATGACTGCTTGTTTCCCTTGCTGTGGGAGAAGTCACAGGATTTGTGATGATGGTAGGCTGGCATACAGAAAGCTAAAAGAGATCAGGCTGATGTACAGCAGGTGTGAGGCTTTGTCATGGTCTGTGTACAGGAGGTGTAAAGTGAAGGTGACTGGATTTAGGAAGGCTGCCCTTACCAAGTGATGGCTGCTCCCAGCTCGGTTAAGTGATGCTCTGTCCTGTGTCCGATCTGTGCAGTTACCCTGTACTGTCTCTTTGCTGTGCATGCCAGGAGTGTGCCCTGCAGCCTTGCACTCTGCCAGGTTATTCTTCTCTTTGGGTTTATTTTGCTTTGTTTAAACCATGCATTTGCCTATCTTTCACAGATTTCTTCAGGTCTCCTCAACAAACTGCAGCTAAGTAGTGGGGAACAGCCCAAAGCCCTGAACCAATTAGAGAGGGTATTGATCTTTAAGAACCTGAAGGTCTCTCTCTCCCTTCTCCCTTCTTACCTTACTTGCCTCTTCCTTCTCTTGTAAACACCACTTGAGAGATAGTTATGTTGTGTGCAGCAAATCTCCCTCCACTCATTTGACACAGCATGGCTTTTGGAGACGGTGCATGCCATGGTTGCTTTGCAGTGTTGTGGCTGCAGCTGGGGCAGGCTTGGGAGAGACCCTTGTTCTACTGCAGTATTGAGTGTCTTGGTGAGAGCCATCTAAGACACCATCACAGCATCCTCTGGAGGAAGGGCGTGGGTAAGAGTTGACAGTGCAAACCCAAAAAAAGGAAACAGAAAAAGTGTAGATATGTCTCTGAAGTGTTGTGTGTCTTGCCTGTTGATCTTAATTATAGACATAGCTCCTCCATATACCTGAGGAGTCTTTCGACCCCGCATGCCTTAAAATTTTTGTAGTCAAGGTGAATCTCTAAGCTTTATTGCTTGGTACAGGGCCACAGAGTTCAATGCTTTCTAAAGTATTTTTGAAGAAGACTGCTGTATATTTTCAACATCTTTGTTTACATTTCTACTGAAATGAAGTACGTGTCCAGCACGGTATATGCTAACGGGGGATCAGTGGGGCCAAACTGATTTATGAAACATGTTAGTCCCTGCTAATTCCCGTAGAGAATACTTCTAAAGAAATACTGTAGGCATGCAGATTATTTGGTTTGGATCAATCATAGTAACCCTGAAAAACTTAGACAGCACTGTTCTCAGTTTTCCATGTTGGTTCATAAACTTAATGTAGCTTTATTTTTTGTCTGCCACTGATGTTACTTGGTCCAAATAGAGCTGAATGGAACATGTAGAAATGCCACTCTTTTGTCCTGTGTCAAAGACAAAATAGTTATACAAAGAGGATAGTTTGAAAGGCAGTGGCTCAAGACTTGCAGATTTATGCAGTTACACAGAAAAAAAAGGCTAAGAAATGTTTCCCTTTGCAGTAGAAAGTGTTCTAAGTAAACATTGGGTTCTGCTGTGGGACTTAAGAAGAAGATAAATCTGAATTTTCACGGATTTTTGGGGTGATTTTTGTTCATAGTTGCCTAAGATGCATAAATGCATTTCACCAAATAACCTTCATTAGTTGTTGCAGTACAGGCAGGTAGGTAAATGAGATGACTGGATTGCCTCGGTGTCTCCAGGACTCGGATCATGGACTGCGTTCTCTCTGCATGCTTTTGTGTCTTGAACGCTACTTGGTGTGCTGACCAGTTCATGCTGCATCTAGAATGAGCTCGTGTTCTAGTGTAATCACTTTAATTACTAATCATTGGCCCCTGCCCTTTTCTCTTGAGGCTTACAGTATCTTATGGAAAAACAAACGAGTACAGGTAAGGTGGCTTGTAGAAAAATGAGATTTCATGGACCCTTTAAAAAGAATCTTGTAGTATTACATTTTTCTTCACTTTCCTAGACCTTAGCTAGGGTTTTATTTCTAAAACCTTATCTATCAAAGGAAGCATTTGGAGTCTTGTAGTTTTTTTCTTCTGTAATTTTGTGGACTTTTTTTATGCAAAGGTAACTCAGACAAATGTAATTGAATCTCTACAGAATTCCCAGATGAGCTCCCTCTGATTTTTAAAGAATATTTTTAAATACTAAAATTAAATGGTTTTTACCATCAAAAGTACAAGCTTAATGTAGTCTCAAGGATGTTGATAATTAGAAAACTAATGTAACTCTAATATCACTGAGCATGGAAGAGGGAAGGAGAGTTTTAGATAATGTGTGAGATTCAGGATATGTTAATGATCTATTAAATGTCATTTAGCTGCTGCATTTAATCAAAAAGGCAGCGTGAGGTTTAAAATATCAGTGTGTTACCATACAGTGAAGCTTTTTAGAGAAACTGGAAATGCCTTGGAATTGAAGATAAAAACGAGATTTAGAAATAGTTCCTTTAGTGAAAGGCAAACTGTACAAGTGTTTTTTACATTTTAATGACATTAAAAGCAAGGTTGTTACCTTTTAATTCAAAGAAAATTCAGAAGGAATGATGTTACTTTGCTGTCCTTTGATACATGTATTGTTTTAGAATTCCCAAACTCAGTGTTTGTTTAGTGAAACAGCATTTAGCCTCTTGACATTGGTGAAACGTTTTTATTAAGCATTTCTGTTTGCTTCTGCAAATTTTTAAAGCTGTGCAATAGTTTGCTTTATTGAAACAAAGGAAGATAGCAAAAGAAAATGAGGGAGGGCAAAATTATATGGGAAGTACTTCTATGTAGTCCTACTGGGTAGTAGGATACCTGTTTGTGTAGAATGTGGAGACTGGATGGTATGAGATGGAAAAGACCTACTGGGTAATCTCATCTCACCCACCCCTCTACTCCCTGCAAAGAAAACCCCCAAACTAAACACCCCCTCTAAAAAACCAAAACCAACCAACAAAACACAAAACCAAAAACAACAAAAACTCAAACAACCCCCACAAAAAACCAAACCAAACCAAAAACTACAAAAGGTGAAACCCATAAAAACTCACCCCAACCAAAATCCTAAAAAACATTGCAACAACAACAAAAAAACCTAAAAAGCTCAAATAAACTTAGATTCTGGTCTAAATGATTTATAGTCTGATTAAATGTTTCAGAATTTTTAAAAGTCAAGTAAGTCTTCTTGCTTGCCTGACTACACTGTTTCCCATCCCTATGAAGCTGTTGTGACTCAGTCTCTGAAAGATGGCACAGGTTCCTCAAAATGATTACATATGGGCCTGTATATTATGAACCTCAAGGTGGAATCTTGAAAGTTAAAACAAAACACAGGGCAATCTCTGAGGGTAGATTTTGTGTCTGAGGAAAATACTTTTTGGAAAGGGCTGGTGTTGAATTGAGGTGCTATTTGGTGTTGTATGAAAGGAGAGATTAGAAATAGTAATTAAATTGTCAGGTTGCATTGTCCAGTAGAGAAATGTTACAAACATTAGATGTTCCTCAGGAGCATGACTGAGGGCAAAACAAGTGGTACGTGATTAGCCTGTTATCAGTATCTTAGCTCCATTTTGCTGATTCAGTTTTGCATCCTGCTGCAAGTAACTTTTAACCTGACAAATAACAACAACAGTATTTATTAGCTAGAAGCAAAGTCTGTTTTGAAATTGTGTGAAATGGACTTTATTTGCTTTAGCACATAATGCTTCCAGGTTTCCTTCCTAATGAAAGTAGTTCAGTACAATGAACCATAAGTCTTTGCATCTTATTCTATAAGTTACTGAAAAAGGAGAAAAAAAATACAGCTATTTCTATAATAGCTGGTAGGTAAAACTATCTGATCTAATTTGTAGCTTAAGCCTTTAATAAATGCAGCTATTGGTAGTATTTAAGGCTCAGATTTTAGAAATTCACAAGAATCAAAGATAACATATTTTATATAGCCTTATGAAGCAGAAAATGGGAAAGGTGAGAGAGCTGATAATTTTGACATGAAAGGATTGTGATCCATAACCATTGTTAAACATTTTGAAATCTGCAAATTTTTATTTTTAGCTATGTGCTTGTCATGTAAGTATTTGCCAGAAGCTGTGATTTAGAAGATCCTTGCTGCAATATTTGAAAGAAATAACAAGGAGCAAAGCAATTCTGAATCTATTAATTAACACACTCAAGGAAACTGTAGCACAGCTAAAACCTGGGGATTAGTCGTCAAACAAATAGAACTTGTGGTGTGAAGAAAAGTTACACAAATGGTTTGCTGCCCTGGGATATAACATTTTCACAAGCTTTTTTTAAATGGGAAGAAGTACAGGCCATAAACAAGGAAATAGAATTCTACGTGGAAAATGGAAAGAGAAGGAAAAACCATGGTGAAACCTAGAAGGTTTATTGGTATTTAAGAGTAGTAGTAGCTGGAAGGAGGTAAGTTGCAGAAAAAGGAAGAGACTAAGGAATATAGCTGTCTTCTGCATAAGTTAAATCTCATGCTAGAGATATAAGAACTAAGGAATATTATAGCCCAAAATAAAACTTAACTGTGATAAATTTACAAAGAAGAATACTGAATAGGGGCTAGTACTGAAACTTGCTCAATGGTCTCCACAACATGCAACATACCTGTTCACTGCTTAAATTTGCACCCAAACTGAGGAGGTAGCAGAATCAGGAAAGCTGACTGCAGCTACCAAACACAGGAGTAGATGCAATCCTGCACGTGGAGAAACTTACATTGTAAGGAACTGGTTTTCATGCTGGCTAGGGCCATTAGCTATGTGACTAAATTTCATACTGTTTTTAGGAAGTTCTGGAGCATTTCTGCATGCCTGCAATAGTGCCGCACAGTCTACCCTGCTCCTGCTTTTGTTCTTGTTTTCCCAAAGTTCTGTGTAAAAACTAGAAGTAGAATGTTGATTAACAAGGATATCAAGAGCTATAGTTAGATTTAGATCTGGGGAGAAGTAATGACTTCTTTCATAGGGTGAAAGGAGAATGAGGTTTGTTTTTAAATCACTAGGGTGGTGTTTGCAATGTAACATGCAGCAGTAGCAAGTGAGTGTTAGAAATACTTGTTAATAGTGAGCACGGAGGAAAGTGAGCATGGCATTGCTACAAAGATGAAGAGTGAATTGAGGCAAGAGATCAGTGACAGAGCTGCAGCATGCTCATGCTTCATTCCCAGCTTGATATATAGGTGGTGAAATTTTAGTTTCATGTCAAACCTAATGAATGTTTACTTAGATGTTTTAATTGACGCCCTTTGGAAGTTTAGGAGCTTTGGTAAAGGCAAAGAGATTTGAGATTTATAGGTCTAAGAGAATTTTTAATCCTAATTTAAAGTTCAGAGGTATTGATAGGGAATAGGGAATGCTGTGATAATTGAACTGTTAAGTATATATTATAGCAGATAAACGGCAGTTAATTGTCCCTTGATTTATGTGTGGAGTGTTGGCTAATATGTGGGGAGTCAGGGTAGTTTGCATGATTTTGAGGTGCTGATGAATTTGTGTGATATATTTAAGTGCTATTGCCTGACTTTAAAGTTTTTGAGGTAGCCTTTGTGAGTTGGCTTATGTAATCCATTATGCTGTGTAGTTTTGCAATGCTGATATTAATGATTATTGGTTTTCAGTTGAAAATGAGAGCTGGAGGAATGAGTGAATCATCGAAATGGAAAAAGCAGAAGAGATCACCTAGGCCTCCTCGACACGTCACTAAGGTCTCTCCTGGGACAGAACAGTCAGCAGGCAATGCTACTAATACTACAGGTAAGTTGAAATCTTTTTCAAGAGACCGGACAGCATCCATGCTAGAGCTTTTTTGAATCTGTCTTTATTTAAGTTCTCCTAATATATTATTTTGCATTAATTCTTTTCATATTAGTTCTCAATGACTGTAGCAATAAAAGATATCATAGGTCTTCAGGTGCAGAGAATGGGTTTTCAGGAAATGGAATACATATTAATGGGGAAGGCATGGTCCTGCAGATAGCTTGACAGCATTCCTGTGCCTTCAGCATGCCTCATAGGGGTAGTTTGCACAAAGAGAATGGACACCTGGAGAAGTGGCTGGGGTTATGGACAGCCATGTGGTGCAGAGGAGTTGGAGGATGCAGGAGATAGATAGAAGATACTGAGACAGGAACACTGACAAGAGGAGAGCCAAGGGCAACTAGTGACAGGACAAGGGGACGTAGTCTTAAGCTGCTCCAGGAGAGGCTTAGCTTGGACACTTGTAAGAACTTCTTCAGGAGAAAGGGTGATTAAACATTGAAATGGATTGCCCAGGGAGGTGATGGAGTCACAGTCCATAGACAGTTTAAGGGAAGACTGAATATGGCTGTCCGTGCCAGGGTCTGGCTGACATAGTGGTGTTGGGTCATAGGTTGGACTTGATGATCTCAGAGATCTTTTCCAACCTAACTGATTCTGTGATTCTGTAAGGTACACTTAGATCCTTGGAGCACTGTCTCATATTTAGAAGCAGTCAAAATTCTTCACTGCTCATATTTCAGGTCCGTTTGAATTGTAATGCAATTTCATTTGTTTAGGAAGAATTAAAGAAACCGGTCCTGCTTTAGAATCAAGTCAAAATTCTCACTTTGAAGGAATGATTAATTCTTGGTGCGAGTACTTAAAGTGCTTGTGCCATTGTATTAAAGAGTAAAGTACACCTTTTAGACTCTTTCCAGATTCCTTTTTATGTAATCCTCTGCACCCTTAATCTAACTGTATAAGTTACCTGAGTCAGACTCCAATTATTGTGTTAAATTTGGAGAACTGCTAGTATCTCCAGTGTTCATCTATTTAATTCATTAATGCCTATCAAGAGTGTTCTTAGTTTATCTGTGTTCTCTCACATTAGTGTGTGGCTGAGACTATTTCTTGTGTGAAGTAGTAATGAAAGAATTTGCTGTGTGTAATGTATGAATTTGTGTTTGAGGGGTGGAGCAATACCAATCATTTTGCTTCTGTTTCTCTTCAGCAGGCGGAGTTGCTTTCATAGATGCTCCTTCTCCCAGCTCCTCCGGGAGCTCAGAAAACATTTCATCAGCAGTCAGCCCTGTTACAGACAGCGGGATGGAATTGTCCTCACAGACAACATCCAAGGAAGACTTGACAGATTTGGACCAAGTTACTTCTTTGGGACTTAATGCAGGAACACCTTCAAATGAGGCCAAAGTCACTGAACATCAAAATCAGCCTGAACTTCAGGTACATGAATATAATTTGCAAAGAAAAGTTCCAACTCTCAGCATAATCACTTCTGCCCACAACAGTAATGCCATTAAGAGGATCATAGAGCTGCAGATATTTTGAATGGTAAAAATGCTAGGAAGGCTTAAGCAGAAGTAGTGTGCTGAAGTTGTGTAGCATTTAAAACAAAAAAAAAAGAGCAAAATTTTGACCTCAGAGAATAAGATAGAATTGATAGGTTATAGGAGTATTTTTGAGGTAAAGTCCTTAGTCTCATAACTTAGAGTTATGTAAAGCGGATAAGAACTTGATGTAAGTGGAAGGGTAGAGAGGGTTGCAGCTTCTGTAGAAGCTCTCTTTCCTCTTAAATTTTGTTTTTCTGATACTCTTCCATTAGTGGTCTGTGTTGTTTTAATAGTTACACATTAACTACAAACAAATGAGACTTTTTTTCCACTTGTCTGGCGCTCGTTAACTCTTCTTTTGCTTCTTTCATTCTCAAATGACATTTCAATGAAGAATGAAACTCTGAGGGAGGAGAAGGTCCAGTCAGCTTCTGTTGAGTCTATCCCTGAGGTCCTAGAAGAGTGCACATCTGTAGCAGAACACTCTGACTCTGTCTCAGTTCATGACATGGACTATGTAAATCCCCGGGGAGTACGTTTTACTCAGTCTTCCCAAAAAGAAGGTGAGAGATGGGCAATGCTGCTAAAGTCCTGTCTCATTTCTACTGTTTTGTTTCACTTCCTGCTAAGAGGCTGATAAGCTCCTATTCCTTAGCAGGTCTGTAACAATTAAATTTTTAACACTTACTATGCACCTAAAGCAAAAAGAAAATTTAGATTGCTAATCTCTTTTTTTCTTTAGGAGCAGCTCTGGTCCCATATGGGCTGCCATGTATTAGAGAACTGTTCCGCTTTCTCATCTCGCTCACCAACCCTCATGACCGCCACAACTCTGAGGTGATGATCCACATGGGACTGCAGCTGCTGACTGTTGCCCTGGAGTCAGCACCCATTGCAAACTGTCAGTCCCTCTTGGGACTTGTGAAGGAGGAGCTGTGCAGGCACCTATTTCAAGTGAGTCTGGCGTGTCCTCCATGGAATATGGCCCTGGGGAGTCAGATATGGATTTCTATGGAAGAGTGTATTGAAATTCAGTATTACGAGGTTTGGCAGGATTGCAAACAAACTCTCTCCTGCACTGCAGTGAGAGTTCTGAATTTGAGAGCATCAAATGGTGCTGTTGCCTTGCCAGAGAGGTTGTCATGCTATTTTCTACAGACCAGGGCCAAGAAGGATGAGCGTGATTTGAATGAAGATAACCCTGTGTTTTGATATAATTGGTTTTGAGATAATTATGGATGCAGGTTAGCAGCAAAGGTTTTGCTTAGTAGTAGGCAAAACCTTTGAGGCATACCAAACTATTAATTGCAATGGGGTCATCTCAGAGGCAGGTCTTCTCCTGAGTTCCTTCAACACTAGGAGCCTCTGTGGACTTGGCAAAAGAACCAAGTTGTAGTAGGTAAATTGTTACCACACACAGATGAGAATTAAATATATTCATCCTCACTAGCAAAAAGTGGCACCATGAGGTTTAAAAAGGGATTGTTTTTTAAAATATCATTGCTATGGAGGGCAGTGTGGGGATCTTTGGTTGGTTGCAGGTGATGCCTGCAGTGCCATATTACTGCTACTTATAGCACTTAGCTACTTATAGCTACTTACAATGACTTGCCTTTGTAATTCTTAAAGGGTTTTTTGTTTCTTGTTCAGCTGCTGAGTGTTGAACGCCTCAATCTGTATGCAGCCTCCCTCAGGGTGTGCTTTCTTCTCTTTGAGAGCATGAGAGAGCATCTGAAATTCCAGCTGGAGGTGAGTTTTTTGAGTGTCACTGGGTGCCTCATTGGCCTTCAGTTAAATGCATATATCTGGACAATAAGAGAGAGTCTAAGTGTCAAATTATGTTTGTAGGAATGACTCAGTGTTATGGGTAGGCTCTGTAGGCCTTTTTCTGTTGGAAAATCAAATGTCTTTAAGACTGGTGTACTATGCTGCCTGCCTTCAGACTGCTTTTTTAGATCTGTAGATCCAGGTGCACCCAGCGGTAGAACTATTTGAAAACTTCTACAGCCTCCTTCAGAATGAGCCATCATTAAGGACTGAATGTTATGGGGGAAGGTGAAGCTTAAATCTCCCTCTGCAGTCCTCAAAGCTATTGACTGTCCTGCTTTTTTTTCCTTTCCTTAAACTGAGCTGCCCTGTGTTTCTGCCAGATGTACATCAAGAAGCTGATGGAAATAATCACTGTGGAAAACCCAAAGATGCCCTATGAAATGAAGGAGATGGCTTTGGAAGCCATTGTGCAGCTGTGGAGGATTCCCAGTTTTGTGACTGAGCTGTATATAAACTATGACTGTGACTACTACTGTGCCAACCTCTTCGAGGAGCTCACCAAGCTGCTCTCCAAGGTGCTGAACCGTGGCAGGGGCAGGGAGGGGACAGCCGGTGACTCGGGGCGGAACTTAAAAGTGGGAGCGGTCACAGGGTCTGGGCTGAGTACGCTGTACAGATGAGGAAGGCCATTTGACATTTGGAAGCAGAAGAGGAAAAGAATAGTCATGATGCTTTAATAATATCAGAGCAAATAAACTATTAAATACCAGCTAGAAAGCTTAAGGTGTTCTGTTCTAGTTTTTTACCTTCCCCAAGTTGTGGAGGGAAACTTGCTTACTATGTTATGGTGAAAGAGATGTGAAAGTTGACTAATATTTACCTGTTATTTCCCAGAATGCCTTTCCAGTTTCTGGACAGCTGTACACTGTCCATCTGCTGTCTCTGGAAGCATTGCTGACAGTGATAGATAGCACTGAGGCACATTGCCAGGCCAAAGTGCTGAGTAACATACACCAACAAGAGAAGGAAGTTGTCAAACCCAGCCCAGAAACCATCAACAGCACCAAAGACACAAGCAATAGTAAGACCCCTTTCTTGGATATTTTAATATTAAGTTTAGTCTTGTGCTAAACTTGGAGACCTCATTTTGGTTGCTGACGTAGTAAACTTCTTAAATACATGTTTTCAGTCTTCCTGTTGCCTGTTTTGTAGCTACACACTGATGTTAATAACCTTGCTATTTGTAAAATTTGCAGATATTAAAATTTGTCTCTCATGAAGTCTTATATAAAGGCCATGTCAAGACCAGCAATCACAACAGAATGAGGGTATGCCATGGAATTCATGTAGACAAAATACTGAGGATACTGCAAAATCATGGCTACTAGAAGGAACTCATTGCAATAAGCAGATGTTCAATTTAGAGTGATCAGTTCATTATTTCTCTGTTGATACCTTTTTTCCTTGGCTTGTGGGTTTGTTTCTGTGTAGTTGTTTGGTTTGGGACTTTTTTGTGGGTTTTGTTTGCTTGTTTAGTTTTTTTTAACTTCTACAGATACTGAGAGAGTATTCAGTGAGGGAAAATCTTCCACTCTAGTCTCAGAGCCAGCTGGGGCATGTCCTCCCACCAGTGGATGCCTTATGGCTGATCAGATAAAGGAGAGCTGCATGGAACTGGAAGGAGGAAGTGAAGCAGGTAATAGCCTTGGCAGTTCCCTGACACAACACCCCGGGTGTCCATATCCTAAGAATGGTCCTGACATTCACTGACAGGTCCTGCTAGAGTGTGGATCATTGTAGCTATTGCATTCAAAATTGGAAGGAGGTATATGGTGAATGTATGTTTATTGTATGTGCACTACTTATGCCTGCTAGGTGTTACGTTTATTCTGGAAGGACCTGGTGGGTCACTTTGGGTCAAAAGTCTGTGAATTCATAGCAGTGCTTAGAGTTTTGAAGGAAGTTAGGGGCTCTCCAGGGAATCAGTAATGTAGGTAGCCAAAACAACCAGAAAAATTAAATCTTGTGGCTGTGTGAAATTGTCTGGGACAAGAAGCTACTATGCAGTTATGCTGAAGGAAATGGTGGGTGGGAGGAATGTAGTAATTAAACTGAAGTCTGACTGCCATTTGCAGGACAGCATATTGCAGCAAGGACTCCATGACTGAAAGTTTTTATGGGACACTCTCATGCCTGAGTGCTGCTCTGGGGATAGGTTTGACTGTAATGATGCTTTGTCATTCTAGCTGAGAAGAGTATCCCCAGGAAACCTACTCGATTTTCTTGTATCCTTCCAAGTCCTCAGGAACTTATGCAGATTAAGAACAAAAAGAAGGTATGGTTTGAAATATACTACAGGTGGATCTTTGAGTGTTTTCCTCATTTCCCATCCCACTTGCATGACTGGTCATATCTTAGAAATTTTAAGTTCTCTGCTGATCAGAATTAAAGAGTCAGCCACTGAAAATCCTGCTACACTGCAGAGACAGCAGTGATGATTACCTGTTTTGGTCTTGTTGTGCTGAAGGTTGCAAGAGGTGTTGGAGAAATTTTGTAGCACAGTTTGTAAGCTAGGTCCATCTGACTTCTGGGTGGAAAAATCTCTGGATTTAGTTTTTAGTTTATAGAGATAATCAGGTACTTTGATCAAAAAGGGCAGCTTCACTACTCTTACCAAAGATGTAAATGGGGAGCATACCAAGAGGCCTGTACTACAAACGAACTGGTCTTCTATTCTGATTTGGTAATTCATATGTTTGCTTTGTCATAAGGATGACCAAAAAGATTGTCTTGATTGTGGTAAAGCCATTCTTTGTTTTCAGAGTCTGTTTCCTTTAACTTCATTAATCCAAGTTATAGTCTAAACTTTATACAACTTTTCCATTCCCTGAGTGAGTCTGGTCTAGGCCTAGTGTTGATAAAGGTATCTATGCTAATGACTTTGTATTTATCTGCTGTCCTGTGTCAGATATCTGGTACTGACCTGCTCTTTCACCTCCAGAGACAGTGAATGAATATATCTTAGGTCCCCAGGGGCTACATGGGACTGTTTGGGGTTTTTTGGTTGTGTGTTTCCTGAGAATTTTTCCATTCACATGTACATATTTTGTTCTCTTTGCACAACACATGCATGAAGTAGGCTTATTTCAGATGTGAGAGATTACTAAATTTCAGTATGAAAATAATGTATGTTCTGGATGAAACATGAGTGGCTGTAGTAGTTGTGGGTAAGGAGATAGTATAGTGGAAAAGAAATTCATGTCTTTGAAGGATTCACTGGTGGTAAAAGAGAAAGGGTTTTTATTTGTGTCTGACTAAAAGGTTTCTGGCTTCTCTCTCCAGCATAGGTGGTTTTATTTTACATGGTCATATTTGTTTAAACTTACTTAATCAAAAATAGAAGAAAATACAGTACATCTCTTTCTGCTGCCATACTAATCTCTGATCCACTCTGGCAGTCTCTGGATCTGAGTGTAATTCAAAGCACTGGTTTCTCTCTAGGAAGTTTACTGCAGCACTCTGGAGACTTTTTTCTTTACCTGCAACACAGTGCTGCAGTGGGGTAATGGTAACTGGCTTCCCCAGCCACAAGGACAGTTAGGGGAAGAGATCATCAGCAGAGTCTTCAAAGGAACCACCAAGTTTTGGCCTTGAATCTTGCTTTCATAGCAACTTTGCTTGATGGACCCTGTGAAAGTCCATTGTTGATAAGGGAGCTTGCATAGTGCTTCCTCTGTTCTAACCAAAAACCTTTGGTAATACTCTGGCTTTGCTCTGCTGGAAAACAAGTTCAGAAGAAATTAAGAGCAGAGGGCAGGAAGATATTTATAAATCTGAGTCTGCCCGGGGGAAATTTTCTTACTCTAAATCTCTTAGTGGTTTCACCCTAAGCATATAAACAGGACACACCAAACACTCAGCTTTACTTATGTTGCTGTTGACCTGGCACCAGCATGTTCTACTTCCTTTAACCTCTGAAGTACTAAATATTACCACAGTTGGAAGGAATAAAAAAGCCAAATAAAAGCAGAAAACAAACTATGCAGCCAACAAAAATCTTTGATGTTTCCAAAGGCGGTGACCAGAAGCTCAGAAGCACGAGACTGACATGATTGTAAATGCAGTGCAAGCTGCCAGCAGTCCAGTCTCCTTTCAAGTGGTTTTAAGAAGGCTGTGGACTCAGCCAGTCCATAGAATATCTTTGGTCTTCAGGATTTACAGCTAAATAGAAATACTGCTAGTGTGATACAGGCCCCTCAGGTGTGTTCAACCAGGGCAGTGCATGGTTATTCTTTTTTTATGGCCTCACTGGGTCTTTGTGCCCTCCATTCTATTTCAGGGTCTTTGTTTCACTGCAATTTTGAGGATGCTTACACAGGCAGGGGAAGCAGAGACCAGAGGGCTGGTGGCTTCTGAGGTACTGAGAAACCCAGGGGAGTTAGTAATCATGATGGTCACGAATTTAGTTCACTAGGTCATTGCTAGCAGTCTGATCGTGATAGGAGCTAACAGGGAACTGACATTTATTCTGGTTCCTTAGTAAAGTTCATACCACTGTTTGTGCTTTTGGTTTTTCTGAACAGCACCAAGAACATTCAGTTAACCCTTTCTTAGTTGTTTTATTACACTGTGACTATGGTACACTCTAGTTTCCTAGGAGGGCAGATTAGGTGACTTCCTTTCAGAACCAAATATGTAGCTGCTCTTCCCAGTCTACAGATAACCTTGTCAGGCTGGAATATCAGGTGTTCCTGGGACCATCTCTCACTAGGAGAATGTTTGCTAGTTCTTAGTTTTAGCTTTTGCGTTGCCTCCTTACACCTGCTAAATAAGTGCTGAGGATTCTTGCTGCCTGTCTCCTGATGGTGAGGTAGTTATGAGAACCTGGAGCCAAAGGGACAGAAGAGGACAGTAGGGCAGTGCTGCCGTTGTAACTGGGTATGGATGATTTTGCCACATGCCTGGGGTTTATCTGCTCTGTTTACAAATGAAAGCAGGTGAGGCATTTGAAATAGCAGAGCTTATTGCTTGGTTAGACATGAAAGCTTTTTAGAGATGACAGCTCATGCTTACTCTGTCCAGTACTATTTGATGGTGAAACTTTGTGATGAATGCAGGTTTTCTGTCCTTCATTAGCCTTTTTCCTGGGTTACACAGTACAGTAAACTTGATCATTCCGAGGTTGATCTTTCTTCTGTTTTGTTTGTGGTTCAAATGCCAAGAAAAATCTAAAGTAAGAAATGCACTTCTGGCTGTAATTATCAGAATGTCTCCTGCAGCTCCTGATAACCGGCACAGAGCAGTTCAACCAGAAGCCAAAGAAAGGGATACAGTTTCTGCAGGAGAAAAACCTTCTTGCCACTCCCATTGACAACAATGAAGTGGCCAGGTGGTTACGGGAAAATCCTCGCCTGGACAAGAAGATGATTGGGGAATTTGTGAGTGACCGTAAGAACATAGACTTGCTGGAAAGCTTTGTTGGGTGAGTATGTTTCTGTATCTCTTTAGTCAGGAAACAGTGAAAGTTAAGAGTTTAGTAATAAAAAATGCAGTAGAATGGTAGTTCCTGGAGGCATTGGATTTCTGTCACTTGGTACTGCCATGCCTTAATTCTGTGCATCTCTTGCATATGGTAACACCTTAGATACATAGAAGTATGATATTTGAGTGCCTTTCAGCAGGGCCTGTGTCCATGAAGACTGGAGAGATAATTACATACATAATCACTTCTAAGATTATTGACTCTCTTTTATTGTTTCTTGGCTGTTCGTGGTATATTTCTTTTCTTCTCACCCTCCTCTCTACTGTCTAAGCAAACAAGATTGTAGTTATTAAGTTTATCCTGCCTTTCCCATTCTGTTTCAGCTTCTCATTGCATTTCATTGTTTTTGCAGGACTTTCAGCTTCCAGGGTTTAAGGCTGGATGAAGCTCTACGACTTTATCTGGAGGCCTTCAGACTACCAGGAGAGGCACCTGTAATTCAGAGATTGTTAGAAGCCTTCACAGAACATTGGAGGGTGTGTACTTGGTGGCAGAAAGCTCAAAACTGCGTTCTTTCTTGTCCATCTGTTTGCCATGATGGACATGTGAGATCAAATGGCCTATGTAACTGTGCTCTGCAAGCAGCAGCTGTTGTTTTGTAGGAGCTGGCAGTGGTAAACAGATTCCTGGGCTGCTTTTTAGAAGCTGGAGCCAGAACCTGGGATTTTTGTTTGTCCCAGAGATGATTCAGTACTGTGGTTAGGAAAATGGCTGTTTTGGTCACTGATATCACTGTTCCTGTAGGATTAATCTGTGTATGTATTTGCCTTTCAGAAATCAAATGGGTCTCCATTTGCTAATAGTGATGCCTGCTTTGCCCTGGCCTATGCAGTTATTATGCTGAACACTGACCAGCACAACCACAATGTCCGCAAGCAGAATGTCCCAATGACTCTGGAGGTGGGTGTTTCTGGTGCAGGCATCTGTCTTCTCTGGTTTTGAAAACCGTGTAGTACCTCTTTTTATCTCAGTGGCATTGTCTCTTTTCTTTGGCCTTCTTCACTCATGTATACAGTAAGCTGGAGTGCAGCACCACAGCTGAGCACAATTTGAGAGACTAGCTGTAGTCAAGAGACAGCCTGAAGAAATAGGAGCTTGCCAGAAAACTTAACAAATTCTTCAGGAGGCTTTTGTGTGTCTGAGCAATCTGTATCCTCAGGCATAGTAACACAGAGAAGATTGTTGTACTGCTGTGGGCTTCTAGAGAGTTCAGGTCGTGTGAGTGCCAGTGCACCGGTACAGGGCAGGCTGCCATTCTGATGTCCAGCACGTGTTGTGTCTCTGCTCTCTCCTTGTGAGCACAGACAGGAGACAATGCACACTGCTCCCACTAAGAATTGCAGTTACCTTTGAATTTTGAGTCTGCATGTTGAAGAATGTAGGAAAATCTCCTTCTGGCCCCATGAAAAACAAGTGGAGTACTGATCCTAGCCAGACAGTTAAAGTTGGAGATACTAGGAATTAATGTTGGTGTAACTTTTTTCAGGAGTTTCGGAAGAACCTGAAAGGTGTGAATGGAGGCAAAGACTTTGAACAGGACATCCTGGAAGACATGTATCATGCCATCAAGTAAGACTCAACCTGCCATCTTCTTGTATTTAGAGAGCCAAGTAGAGTTGTTGGGTCAGTGAGATATCTGGAGAGTATGGAGAGAGACTCACCAGTCATGTGCCTGTTTGCCTTAGATCAAATTCCAGCTCCGTGTGGGGCTGTAGTAAACAAGCCTGTCACAGCAATTACATTTGGATTTGTATCTTGGATTTTTGCCATGGTAGTTTAATTCAGATCTTAAAATAATTTTTTAAAAATATGTTACTTGTATGAATATGGAAAATAATGACTGAGCAAGACCAGCACATGTGAAATGCTGTATATAAGAAGACACTGTTCTCCAGACCAGGCCTTTAGACTTTTTTGGAACATTATATGTGGTTCAAGAGATAATCTCATCCTCCCCGGGGAGCACTTGTGCCCCAATACAGTGTGGCCAGGTCTCAGTTTAATATATTTTGCTTTTGAGCACTTCAGATGAGGCTGCTATCTGCACCAGCCTCTTCTGCTACCCCTGAAGCTCTTGGCACACAGAGCAGTATTTGAGGAGAGTTCCTGGTGGCTGAGGCCCTTAAGTGCACAAGCTAGCTTTGGGTGGGAAACTTTAATAATAGCTCAAAAATCAGTAAATTGGTAAATCCAGGGCCAGCCAATTTGAAGCTGAGAGGATTACATCTCTAAGGAGACAGGATGTGACTGAATCTCAGCTGATTTCCATCTGCAGTGGCAGGCAGTAGCTGGTGCTGGAAGCAGGGCAGTGTGAATAGGCTGATGCTCCCTTTTGAGTCTTCTCCAGGAAGGTGAGGTGATGCCTGTACTGAATATCTGGAAGTTCTTCAAGACGTAGCTCACCTTTCAAACAGAGCTCTAGTTTGGATTGGCCCCTCTCCCCTGAGGATGTTCTTAATGTTTTGAACTGAGCATATACACATATATTTGTTACCCAGTGTCTCTATCCCAGTCTATTTCCCTTTATCCCCCCTTCACTAGATATTTCAGCTTTTCCAGTATGTTCTATGATTAGAATAATTGATGTAGCACTTCAGTATTGCTCCATCTCAGATTACCCCAGTGTCATAGTTGAGACTGAGGAACTATTTGTTTATTTGTATTACTAGGGGAAAAAAATAAGACTGCAATCTGTATGAAGTAGACTGTGATCTCTTCAGGGTCTTAGCATTTCACTTTTGACCACATTTTCGTTTCCTGAAACCTTCCAAGTAAACCCATTCACTTGCTTCTGTTAATTTCAATCATATGTGAAATTTTAGAAATAATGCATCATTTACTGTAAACTTACTTTCCTATATTGTCCCAGCTAATAACAGCTCTTGTTAAAATATGGCAACACCTGAGACTGAGAAGAGCTTATTTCTTATGCATAAATCAGAAGCAGTTTTTACAGTTGTTGTTAGTACATGAAAAATGCCTCTTTGGCAATTGAAGTAAGCTATTTTTGATTGTTGCAGAAAGAACTCTTCAGATTGGCTGTAATCTGCTATTCTTAGTGGCTTTGAGACTCTTGTTCACTTAGCTGGTCATTTGCAGAGGATTTTCTCTTGTGCATTGACACCCAAGTCTAGAGAGTATGTATTTAGGCTTTATATCTTTTAGTCTAGGAATGCAAGCAGTACTTGGTGTTAATCATAATTGTTTTATTGCTGTATAGCTTCATCCAAGTTAGAGTAAGGAGCTGTGGTACCCTGGTTATAAATCACCCCTCATACTTCTGGTTTCTTGTTTTAATTTTGTACTACTTTCCTTTCTAATATTTGATTTTGGCATAATATGAATATTTCCATTATTCTTAAGCAAAGATACTCTTGTCTACTGGTGACTGCAGCAATGTAACTATTTAATTTTAACTGGGAATAATGATATGAAGAGAGCACTCTAACAGGTTGAGGGTTGAATGGAGGTTGAATCTTTGCCAGTGTGCTGTCCAGAATTTCCCATCATTTAATGGCAGTATGTGTTGTGTTTTGCACTTGTAGCAGTAGGTACCTGCTTCTTCAATACTGACCTCACACAGCTGCTGCTGTGTGATTCTGAGAACCACCAGACTTTATATTCAGGATATCTAAGAAGGGCAAGCGAAGCAGGGAGGCCTAGGAAAACAGAATGTTTCAGGAGCTGGCAAAATCATTCCAGAACAGGTATTGCTTAGCTCTGGGACTACGTAATGAAAGGCACTGTGTAAATGTTAGGTTTGGCTCAGAATGAAAAATTCAATCTTTCTGCTTTCCTCCCCTGTAGAAATGATGAGATAGTGATGCCAGAAGAGCAGACGGGTCTGGTGAAGGAAAACTATATCTGGAATGTCCTGCTGCATCGTGGTGCCACTGATGAGGGAATATTTCTCCATGTGCCTCCTGGAAGCTATGACCATGACCTCTTCACCATGACATGGGGGCCCACCATTGCAGCACTTTCTTATGTTTTTGACAAGAGCTTAGAGGAAACAATAATCCAGAAGGCTATCTCTGGTTTCAGGTAACTCTTACCTTCATAAAGACCCAGAAGAGTAAAAGTGGGACCATTGGCTCCTATTTATCTGCTAGAGAGACATCACAGTGAATATCAAATGTTGCTTTTCCTAGGAACTGAAAAGCACTTTTTTATGACCTACAATCCTCTAGTGTTCTGTCATTGTATCAGTTCATCCCCTCTTGGCCTCTCTGGCTTGTCAGTCACTGTTTAGCTTGACTGCTGTTGTAATAAATCAAAGTGCCCAGGGTACGTATTTTTAAACTCCAACCTGGTTACATTTAAAGGACCTACTGACACAGCTAGACTGTTTAGAAGTGAGGGGGAAAAGTCACTCAACCTGTACAGTGATGCTGACAAAATCTCCATGTAGGAGCAAAACCTTTCATGTGTATGAGTCCATAGCTGTGGCTGAATGGAATGGGGGATTTTTTTTTTCCTTCCCAGATGACCAGTAGTCAAAAAACTTGCCATCTGTGAGCAGCTCTATTGGATTGATCTTTGGCCATGCTTAGATCAGACCAAATGATGCTTTAAGCATAGTTTTAAAGCTTTGCCAATACACTGCCTTAGCCATGATATCTTGGAAAATGGACTTCAACACTACCACCAATCTCAGCAACTCTTTTATATCAGGACAGGAGGTTGATATAATGCTCAGGTGCAAGTGGTCTGTGTGTTTAAACTCACTTCTTTAAATTGATCCATGCATCAGCATAGACAAATATCAGTATCTATGGATAAGGATTGAGCTTATTTAAGCAATAATAGTAGACTTCTATACATAAGCATTCATTATGAATGGGTGGAGAGGAAGGTCTAAAATGTCAGCAGAGAGGGTCTCAGATTTGCTGTCATGTAGACAGACTTGTCTGTGCTGACTTAGTACATTATTTTGTGTTTTCTTCTTTTCCCAGGAAATGTGCAATGATTTCTGCTCACTATGGCCTTAGCGATGTGTTTGACAATCTCATAATTTCTCTCTGCAAGTTTACAGCTCTCAGCAGTGAAGTAAGTTTGCAAAGAGGGGAAAGAAGCATGACTTCTACTACACTGGAGCTCTCTTCCTCTGTTAAGCAGCAATACTTGCTTATTTTAGTTAGCATTGTATCTTAGGTATCTATCAGCCCCTGCCCAGAGTTTTATGGAGGAAATAATGGGAAATGTGTAGTGAAATGGGACTTCCATAGGACAGATCGAAATATGCAAATTTTCTTTTACTCACAAGTGTCAGTTTGTGCAGAGCAGAATTCCTTGATATAGAATTGTTTATTCACCTATTTGATCTGAAGAGACTTAGATCTCTCTGTGATCCCTAGCAAGTTCATGCATTTCAGACTGTTTGACTGTTCTATTACAGGGTTTATGCAGTGAATGTGAGCTGAGGAGTTATCCAAGCATCATACAGAGAATTATCTTTCCCATAACCAGTTCTGAAGCATCTTCCCTAATTTCTGTTGAAAATAAAACATCTCTTTCTGACTGATTGCCACCCCCTCTTCTTTCCTGCAGTCTATTGAGAACCTGCCCACTGTTTTTGGAAGTAATCCCAAGGCCCATATTGCAGCAAAGACAGTGTTTCACTTGGCCCATCGCCATGGTGACATTCTGCGAGAGGGCTGGAAAAACATCATGGAGGCCATGCTACAGCTTTTCCGAGCAGAGCTGCTGCCCAAGGCCATGGTGGAGGTAATAATTAGCTGGCTGGTGGATAACTGATGAGTTAGGGGAGTGGGAAGCTGGCTTTTCATAGAGCCAGCTCCAAAAGTAGGAGAGTTCTCTTGCAAAGGCCTAGCTTTGATTAAGTGTGTACAGAACTTAGAAGCCTGTGAAGGGTATAGTGTTCAAGTTATGTGAAGCTTCTTTTGTAGCTTGTTTCATTTTTTTTTCTCATTTTATTTCTTGTTAGATTTGAGGAATTGCAGCATTTATTTTACTTGAACAGATTTTGAATGTTGTGCAGAAGAGGGACATGCTTACAGGCATGAAGTACTAGGGCACTGCATTGGTGCTACCAGATGAGAATGGCACTTTACTGACAGGATAGTGGGGTGAAGAGCTGGGTTAGACTGCACACATTTTGGGCTGTTTGGTGTGGTGCTTCTTCACTAAGAGAATTATAATGGGGTTGGGGAGGAAGGCTGTAAAGAAGTGGACAATTGGTCATATGTGTGTCCTGGTCTGTGTTCCAGGTTGAAGACTTTGTGGATCCTAATGGCAAAATCTATCTTCAGCGTGAGGAGACACCATCTAACCGGTGAGTGGTGTAGATGTCCCAGGCAGTCTTTTTCATACCAAGGTTGGGAAATAACATGATTTCTTGTTTCGTTACTCATGCTGGTGTCTTCTGATTTGCAGTGGTGAATCAACAGTACTGAGTTTTGTTAGTTGGCTCACCCTCAGCGGGACAGAGCAATCTGGTATGAGAGGACCATCTACAGAAACACAGGAGGCAAAGCGAGCGGCTTTGGAATGCATAAAGGTAACCTATGGGCTGTAGAAGAACCTGTTTTTTTTCTAGGTGACAATACTGTGTGGGTAACAGGCAACAATACCATAAATATGCATGCTGCTTTGGCACTATTGCAGGTAACAGGAGACTTGAGAACTGAAGAATCTACAGAGGAGCATATCTGGATTGACAGCTAAATGGTCTTTTGTGCTGCTGTGCACAGCTAACACACCAAACAGGAATGATTCCTCTGGCTGGGATCTGCCTTGTGCATCACAGTCCTATATTTAAAGACAAATTAATGAATTCTCAAACAACTAATCTTTTCCAAGGCAGTGTAAAGGTATATGGTGCCAACAAATTCTGAACCTGGGGTTCGACCACTGTGTGGCCAGAGGAGTTATCTGATAAAATCTGTCTAGCACAGATCAGGTCAGTTAAAGTAATTGATGTTAAAGAGCAAACTAGTTGGAAGGTGTTTTCCTTCAGATAGTGGCAACTCTGTGTCTTCCTGTGAACATGATGTGTTTCTGGAGGATCTTCTGTTTGTATGCCTTTCAAAGCTGCCAGATGTACAGTTGTATTTTCTGTATTTTGCAGCAATGTGATCCTGAGAAGTTGATCACAGAAAGCAAATTTCTCCAACTTGAATCCCTCCAGGAGCTCATGAAGGTAAGAGAGATATTGGGCAAGGGACTGAACAGTAGTGGAACAAATATGTTATGCATGATAGTGGATATGTGCTGTGTACTCACTTAACTCCTCTGTCCTCAGAGGAGGTCCTGGAACTATTTGGGATGTGAAACTAGTGTTTAGTTCACCTGTTAAAAGTAACTTCTCTGCTGGCAGACACAAATTGCTCTGGCAGTAGAAGAAAACATTAAATCGAAGGATGCATTTTAAAAGCCTTGAGAACTCTTGGCAGAAGTTTGCAAGTATTTGTAGTTCTGTCAGAGCTTAAAGAGTTGTATCATTTCAGGTGTGCTGTGTACCTAATGAGAGCATTCTAAGATGCTATTCTAGAGGCAAGAGCTGTACAGAAATACACAGTGTGTCCCTGTGTAGTATGGTACCTGGCTGCTGTGGGAGATATGACTGGACTCATTAGCTTTGAGCTAGAGAAGCTCATCTCCCTGGGGGAGTGTCACCTCAGTTCCAGGGGAACATTGTGTTCATACTCCAGTTATGTCAGGAATTCTCCCTTCATGTACAAGCTGATGGCTTGAGAAGAATAACTCCTGTATTTGTAGTCATTCTTAGGTATGCCTGCTTTTTCTGTACTTCACATATTATTAGTAAGAAGCTGCTGGATATCAGAGTTCCTCTTCATCTGAGACATTTTGTCAGAGTTTAACATATTTTAAGTTCATGTTGCATTTTGCATAATAATAATTTTTTATTTTTCCCACAGATTTAGCTTGACCTCTCTGTCCAATGCCTTTGACTATGCATGACCTCACTAGGCAGTGGAGTACATTTTTGGCCAGACTCAAAGCATCTGTTGGTTCCCCATTTTTTGGAGCTTGTGATTCATAAAAATATCATGATTCTTCCAGGCTCTAATCTCTGTGACTCCTGATGAGGAGACGTATGATGAAGAAGATGCAGCCTTCTGCTTGGAGATGCTTCTGCGGATTGTTCTAGAGAATAGGTATGACCTTGAAATATATGCACATTCACTGCAATGTCCCTGCTTTACTGCAGCTGCTGCCTGGTCCAGGGAATGAGTTCCTTATGTCCATGATTCACCAGCTGAAGCAGCATGTGGCTGTAATTTCTGGGCTTAACAATTCCACTCCTGCATGTGCAAACAGAAGGGCTATTAGCTCATGAATTAGTACTAGATATCCTGAAATCCGAAGAATATAAACTAAACTCCAGAGGAGAAGAATTCTCCCACCCAATTGCTTTGCAAGTAAGGAGTAAGAAGTTTGATGTTTTGTTGTTTCTGTGTGTCTGTTCTTGTATATCTCAACTGGAATTTTTAATTGAAGTTACGAAATAATGGATTGTCTGGAGTTGTAGGAGAGGTTGCTGGATCCTGCTTGTCTCATGTCCTTTTGTTCTGTCCTTTCCCTCCTCCTTGTTGTGGCTAGGGACCGTGTGACCTGTGTCTGGCAAACTGTCCGAGACCACCTTTATCATCTCTGTGTCCATGCAATGGAGTTCTGCTTCTTGGTGGAGAGGGCAGTGGTGGGGCTGCTGAGACTGGCCATTCGACTGCTCCGTCGAGATGAGATCAGTGCACAGGTAAGGAGTTTTTGAAAGGCAGTTACTGGGATTTTGTGGCTATACCCTGTGACACAGGAATCCAGTTGCTCTTGGATGGACTGTGCTGCAGGTAACAACAAACAGCAGTTGTAACTAGCTCTAGCAGATGAAGGAGTACCTTGCTAGAGAATGGAGTGTAAGTAACAGGGTCTGTTATTCTTGTCTCCTCTGGCCAGGTTCTCCTCTCATTACGTATCTTACTTATGATGAAGCCAAATGTGCTGTCCAGAGTTAGCCATGAGGTTGCCTATGGCCTCCATGAACTCCTGAAGACCAATGCTGCCAACATTCACTCTGGGGATGACTGGTACACGCTTTTCACCCTCCTGGAGTGCATCGGGTCTGGGGTGAAGCCGCCCGCAGCCCTGCAGGTTACAGCAAGGGCAGATAATGACACAGGTAAGACAGGCCAGCTTTTGCTAGGAAATCTGATGCTTGCCTGCCAGATAAGCAGCTGCTTCCTCAAGCTTTTCAATTAGCAAAGGGGACTGCAAGAAAACAAAGCTGATATTAAACTACATCAGCAAGATTAAAGACCAGCACCTGCTGTTCACTTCTCATGGTCTGTTCCTGTCTGTATTCTGCCATCTCTCCCTACTCAGTGAGCAGCAATCCAGGTGCTAGTCCCTGCGGGGCAGTGGGAGGAAAACTGATATCAGTTTTGGCAGCTGTAGGAGGTCTTTGCTCTACCCAAGAAGCATTTTCTGCTGGTTGTGGTTTGGTGCCTTGGGTACCGTAAGCTCTTATCAGGGCATGTAATGTAAACCCAGCTGCTGTTCCTGTCATACTTGCTGCTTTTGTGGGTCTGACTCTTCTCTGTCCTCATTTTAAGGTTCTCATAAAATGAGTTGTTTTTTAAAATTACATTTCCAAATCCATTTGTAGTCTCTGAACCATTCCCACAAGACCAGTGCACTATTTCTCACTTCTCTTGACTGTGTTAGAAAAGTCATCTTTTCAGCAAATTGTTCAGTTTTGCTTTAGCCAGTCATCAACATATTTGAGGCTGATGTCTTCAGACTTCTAAAGCAAAGAGCAATAAAGGACTCTTCCAGAAGGCTTTGTTTTTCTCTTTGGTTTTCTAGAACTTCTTTGATAGGTCCTGGTGCTTTGTGCTAGACAGATGGGAGAAGCATGATTTTTTAAAACACTTAGGGACTTTGCCCTCTGGATTAATGCTGAGCTGTGTCCTCTTATCTCTCGCCTTTCTTTTTCTTTTTTTTTTTTTTTTTTTTTTTTTTTTTTGTACTGCTGTCTTTGCTGATAGTGCAAACTGCTTGACTTGGCACCTTGCACATCAAAACATTAGTTCTCTACCTTCTTCTGAAAATGTTTGGTGCACTCTGTTCACAGCAAGTCTGTCTGTGTGCTGATGAGTTTCTAGATGGTGTTGAGCAATGGAGAGAACAAGGTTTTACTTCTAAATAACATATCAGTAACTTTGTTCCCAAAACATATCAGTGAATTTGTCCCTCGCAAGGACTTCTCTCTTGGGACAAGGCTATCGTAATTGTCAGGGCAGGTAGATCTGACAGGTGTAGAACATACTAATAACCACTTGTGGTTCCTGGTTGATGCCAATCTGACTAATCTGGATTGCTTCTCCCTTTATCCACAGCTACTCTTGCAAGTTCTCGATTTGGCTTTGCTCTAAACCCCATGCCTTTTGTCTTAAAGGTGCTCAATCAGACAGTGAGGTGTCCTCCTCTTATCATCCAAGTGACACGAGCCTGGACCGTGGCTACACCTCTGACTCCGAGGTGTACACAGACCACGGGAAGCCAGGCAAGATGCATCGCTCAGTCACAGATGTGGACGTCATGAACAGTGGCTGGCTAGTGGTGAGTAGCCAGTGGGCTTCTGGTGCCCAAAGACTACTCCTACACCATGGTTGTGAGCAGAGGGTGTGGTAGTGAAATAAGACAGTAGAAAAGAGAGAGCGAAGATGAGCTGATAATGTAAAAGCAGGATGGGGAGAGACACAGTTGGGAAAGGAGAAAGCTTTGAGGCAAATGAGGAAGAAAGGGAAATTAGCCATACAGAAACTTTACCTGTTGGCTTCTGAAGAAAGGCCTTTTCAGTGTGTGTATGAGATGCTTCTTATTATGCTACCCTCTCCTGCTTACCTGCTTGCTGTGGTCTGCAGGTGGGGAAAGATGACATCGACAACTCCAGATCCACTGCTGGGCTCAGCAGGCTGGGTCCATCGCCTCTCGTCAACCAGTACAGCCTGACAGTGGGGCTGGATTTGGGCCCACATGACACAAAGTCTCTCATGAAATGTGTCGAGTCCCTGTCCTTCATCGTGCGAGATGCTGCCCATGTTACACCTGAGAACTTTGAGCTCTGTGTCAAAACAATACGTATCTTCGTGGAGGCCAGCTTGAATGGGGGTAAGATGGCCCTTCACTTGTCAACCAGGATTCGGCTTGGGGTGGCCAGTCAGCAAGCAGTGTGAAGTATACTGTCACAGAATGAGTCCCCAAGCCAAAGGAAATGGTCTACCAGGAGAAAAGTGTCCTGTCTCCTTGCTAGCAGCAGGGTCCTTATTCTTATCCCCCTCCCTAGGATGGAGGGGAGGTCTGGAGTTGATGTGGAGACAGCAGTATCAGCTCTTGCAGAAAGTTGTTCTTGAGGGGCCCTGGGTCCCCTTCAAGCAGGTAGTGGTCATTTCAGAGGACAGGGCCCTTCACTGGGGATATCAAAAGGTGGCTGACCCATGTGTTGAAAAGCAGAACATTTTGTAGTGGACTATTGTGTATGGAATGTTGTTGCCTTTTACATTCTAGGCTACAAGTCCCAGGAGAAGAGGGGCAAGAGCCACAGGTATGATAGTAAATCCAGTCGGTTAAAAAAAAAGCCAAAAGACAGCTCCACACGGCGATCCCGGGTCTTGAGCCAGCACCAGGCACACACACACAGTGATGAGGACGAGGATGAGAGCATCCCTGCCAGCTACCACACTGTGTCTTTACAGGTTAGTCAGGACGTAAGTATAGCAAGGATTTCCTCCTCTCCTTTCCCATTCTTAGGGTCTGGCTAGGTAATCACTGGAATTCTTTGTGGGGCAAGGGTGAGCTGCATCCTGTATAACTGGGCACTGGATGGCAGAGGGTGTCTGTGGGGGAAGTATGTGGTTCTGCAGTGAAAGAGGAAGGCTGCAACATGTACTGGCAAAAGCAGAATGGGGGTGAGGTCCTCTGAAAAGCAAGGAGGAGGTTGGAAGCTGTGAGTCACTCTGGTAGGTAAAATGGATTAAGGTCATTTGGAGACATGAGGTTCCTGTAGGATCAGCAAGGAGTCTGACAGGGCATCTGAGCTTGAGGAAAGGGGAAAGCCCTGTTGGCTGAGGCACTGGAATTTCAAGTACAGAGGACTGGGCTAAGGGAATAATTTCTCCCCAGCTGCTACTTCAAAGGTGTGAAGGTACAGGCCTGCCAGGATGCTGGGTCTCAGTTCAGTAGTAAACTGACTAGAGTGCCCATACAGGCAAGGGAAGTTTGTATGTGCTTCAAATGCCTTTTTTGTTAAGAAAAAAAGGTTGCAGAGTTGTTCTGGACAGCACAGCTAAATCATTGGGTTTATCCCTCTGCCTGGGAGAGTCAATGCTTTGTGCCAGGAAAGAGCTCATTCTCCTTTAGACAGGACTGGAATGGTGTTCCTCAAAGATGGGATTGGCATGGCTACTGAACTGACACATAAATCTTGTTGAAAATACCTGGCACTTGACCACTTAAAGAGGGCACAGACAGCAGGGCCTGACACCATCTCTATAACTGTGCATGGCTGTGTATATACAGAAAGCAGGCTCGAGTAGCTTGAGCCTTTTAGCCTCATTTGGAGAACAGCAGAGATCAGAGCTGCTTCAAAATTCAAAGTCCTGTGTGTTTCTTACTGTGCCGTGTGCTTGCAGCTCCTGGACCTCATGCATACCTTGCACACGCGAGCAGCTGGCATCTACAGCTCCTGGGCGGAGGAGCAGCGACACCTGGAGACAGCGGCCAGGAAAATCACAGCGGATTCCCGAACACTGTGGTCCAACTGCTGGTGTCCTTTGCTACAGGGTAAAGCCATCCCCTGGTGATGAGAGTGAGCAGAGACACTTCCTAAGTAATGGCAGGAAATTTGAGGAGCCAAGAATTAACTGCAGAAAGCAGGCATAGGTTGTTTTTATGGTCTGTTGTAATTGAAAAAGAACTTGGATCAGATTTGGAAAAAACATCTTTAGGATGAGTTAGCTGCCAGCATGTTTCTGGATCTTATTGTAGACTGCCAGTCTGTGGCCTGGAACAGGTATAATCCCTTTTTTTCACAGAGAGTTTTTGACCTTCACTAGACCTTTTACTCTAGACTGGGGAAGTAGGGATGTGACACTCTCCCTATGGGCTTTGCCCTGAATCCCTCTCTTGCAGGTATTGCCTGGCTGTGCTGTGATGCCCGACGCCAGATACGAATGCAGGCACTCACTTACTTGCAGCGAGCCCTCCTGGTACATGACCTGCAGGCCCTGGATGCCCTGGAATGGGAGTCCTGCTTCAACAAGGTAACCACCTGGCTGGGATGGGCATGTGAGCAGGGCAGCACTGGCATGAAGAGCAAAGCTGTGTGCAGTATTGTCCTACTTCAGCACTGTCTTCTTGAGCAGCATGTTCACAGCCACAGACACGATGTTCCTTATTCTGGTCCTGTGGAAAGTTCCTCTCTCCTTAGGCTTCTGACAGGGCCTTTTGGAGTATTGAAGTGAGTCTACTCATGTGCATGTCCTGTTGCTTCTGTCACATCCTCTGCCTAGGAGCCACCAGTCCCAAAAGCCAGTGCCTTTCTGTAAGGCTGTCTGTGAAAATCTCATCAGTCATTTTTGAGCTCTAAAATATCCATTTGTCTGATCCAACAGGTGCTGTTCCCTCTGCTAACCAAGCTACTCGAGAACATCAGCCCAGCTGATGTTGGTGGGATGGAAGAAACTAGGATGAGAGCCTCAACACTACTCTCCAAGGTGAGCACACCTCTGCTGCCTGAAAGCTTAGGCGAAACCATGTTCCTCAAGAAAACCAAACTGTTTGCTGTGTTTGCTTTTCAGCGTCTCTGATTTGGACAGGTGTCAGGGTGCTAGTTTGACTGTCTTCAGTGCTGGGCTTCTCCACCAGCTTCTGCTGCTGGGACATGCCTTCTTTCCAGAACTGTCTCCATGATTCTAGTCCTTGGAAAAGTTGTCAGAAAGATGTTTGTGACTTTTCACTCAGCATTAGTTGAAGACAGTCTGTTCTTGGGATGAAATGATGCGTGTCACGAGCTGATAGTTGTGACCTTGAGGCAGAGGTCTGGAAGGGCTAGGAGACATGGTGATGCAGACTGTAGAGGCCTTCCACAAAGGAGACAAAATCCACTCCTTCACATACACAGCTCAGAAGAGTAGAGGCCTGTGGCATCCTCAGGCCACTCCTGTGCATGTTCCCAGCCTGCCACAAGGAGGGGGAATCCAGATTTGTGAGAGTGGCTTGTCAATGAGCAGCAGCCCCTATACTACTTGTTCACAGTTGTGTTTTTTCCCAGGTCTTCCTACAGCATCTCTCCCCACTGCTCTCACTGACCACATTTGCTGCCCTGTGGCTCACAATCCTGGACTTTATGGACAAATACATGCATGCTGGCTCGAGTGACTTACTGGTAAGGTGCTGGATGCACTCCTTTGGACAACCATTCATTGCATTTAGAAAGGTGTTTTGATTTGGTGTGGGTCTTGGGGGTTTTTTAACTTTTTATTCCTTTCCAAACCGTTTTGTTCCATGGTTTCTTGCCCTTGCCACAGTTTCCAAGGCAGCCCAGCAGCTGTTTTGAGCTTTGGTTGATTGCTATCTGTCCATTCTGTGTCCTGTGTCTGGTTGTAGCTGGAGGCCATTCCAGAATCTCTGAAGAATATGCTGCTTGTAATGGATACAGCTGGGATATTCCACAGTGCTGACTCACGGACAGGATACTCAGATCTCTGGGAGATCACCTGGGAGCGCATTGACTGTTTCTTACCTCGGCTGCGGGATGAGCTCTTCAAACAGACAGTCATCCAAGGTACGAGAGGCTGGGAAACCTTAAGAACACAGGTTTTGGACCAGTGCTTGCACCTTGTCCAGTACCCAGCTGCCATAATGCCTTGATGCTGATGAAATGAGTTGTAGGAGGCTGTGGGAACTTGGCACGAGGGCAAATTGAGGGAGGGCGAAAGGAGTGAGCGAACTGGTGTGTGGTCTCACTGCATGTTTTGTCTTCCCAGATCCTGTCCCCAACATACCAGTGGAGCAGCAGCATCAGAAAACAATAGTGTCTGCCCTGCCCCCTTCTCCTGTGGGGGATGTGAGACCATCCACTCATGTGGCTCCTTTGGAGAAGCCTTGTGAACTGGGTGTCAGTGGTGAGTCCTGTTTGCTTTTTGCTGGAATTGCTTTCTCGGCATGGTGGCATAGATCTTCTTTTCCTTGCTTTAGCATGATCTCTGGTGGCCAGGCCTCTAGGGTTGTGAAATGTGCTTCCCTATGGATAAGTTGTTCCCGAGGTTAGTGGGGTGGGCAGAGTGCCTATGATTGACACTCTTCAGAGTCTTGTATAAAGGGGCAAGTCTGAAAAGGCCTCTGGGTTGATTTTCAGCTCTGCTTAGTTTTGAGCTAATAGATGACTTTGTCAGGACCTGTGTAAGGATCTGTTTTGTCTCTTCCTTCTTCCAGATTCTGAGAGAGTCACTGCACCTGCCTCATCCACCATCAGCGCCTCTGCCTCTGCTTCCTTCCCAGCATCAGCTTCAACAAAGTCAAGCCCTGTTACAGACATACCTCCTACAACAGCACAGCCGCCGCTTATCCTGCAGCCTCTTGCCTCTCCCCTGCAGGTTGGGGTGCCACCTATGACTCTTCCAATCATTCTCAACCCAGCCCTAATTGAAGCCACCTCTCCTGTTCCCCTCTTAGCTACTCCACGGCCCACTGACCCTATGACAAGCTCTGAAGTCAATTAGTTGGAGGGTGTCGGAGAACTGTCTGCTGAGGAGGCTCTGTGGGTGGAGGATGCTGGCCAAATGTTCTCTGGTAGTGGGCATGTTTGTTTTAAAAGATGATGCTAACCTGAGCAGAAGGGCTGTTGCTACAGTCCTCTGGAGCATGTCCTGTCCTGCTCCCTTCTTGTGGCATCACCTAGAAATCTGCCTAAAAATCCTTGTCTTCATGGAGGAGTGCCCAGTTCCACTGACCAGTCTCCTTCCTGCCTTTGCAATCTCAGGGGCCAGACAATGCCCGTGCCCAGCAGCCTGGGACCAAGCTGCCACCAGTTCATCTGGTAAAGAGGGAAAACTTGTTGATGTAACACCAGAGAGGGGCTGCAGTACAGGACTGCCTCTCAAGATTACTCAGTCCAGTCCCTGGGCAATTCCCCAGCCATTCCCTAGCTTTCATGCTGACTCTTCTGGTTGCATTGCTTTGTTTGGGATCTGGACATGCCTGGGATCAGCAGGTAGAGAATTTTATTAGAAATGTGGATTGCTTACAGTGCAGCTCCCAGATTGCTACATGGGGCTTCTTGCCTGCTGGCACATGCTTTCCTTCCTGCAACACGGATGACAGCAATCCCCAAGCCAGATACAGATTAAGCAGCAGGCAAGTCTGATAGGGGCTTTCATCCCCGCTCCTGTAAATGTAATCAGGCTTTCTGTTTGGAGAAGGCAAATCCAGATGGCTCTGCATAGCTGAGTAGATGAGAATGAAATGCTGAGAGCAGAACACCATGGCCATATCTCACACAGCACTTGTGGGGCCCCTGTGTGTTGTGTTTGCCACTCACTGCACATCGGTCTCTTGGTGACCAGCCCCTCCCTTAGGAGAGCATCCTCTTCAGCTACAGATGTGGGGATCTGTGGCACCTGCTGACAGATGCCCAGCAGGTCTGCAGTGGTTTCTCTTGGAAGCTCTGAAGAGATCACACCCTTCTGCATCTTCTTCTTGGGATCCCATCTCCTTCTACCCCCAGAAGGCCCCTGCAGGTGAGGCCCTGGCAGAGATTCTTGTGCTTCCATCTTGCCACAAGGAGATCCCGCTCTTCCTGCTGCTCATGTCCAGAAGCAGAGCTGGCTGCCTGGCAAACACTGCATCGCTGATCCTCCTGCTCCTCCCTTGAGTAGTTGGCTAAATTCTCAATAATTTCAATCTTGGAAATCCCCCTGGTGACTGGGAGGGGCATGGGTGGGACTCCAACCCAGTGTATCCTGTATGGAGAGGAACCTGCAGTTGGTGTGGGAATACAGCCAGTGTACATACAGAGTAAATGGCTACAAATCCAATGGACTTTTTACAGTGTAATAAATACATCCTGTAAATGAATGTTCCAGTGTTGCACTCCTTTTCTGTCATGGAGCTTTGGCAAAAGGGGAGCTTGCTTGTCAAGGTGTTGTGCCCTGGCTTCATATACCAAGATCCTTCAACAGAGTTCTCTGTCTGGAGGGAGCACAGAGGGAATTGTCAGCTCAGGGACAGGGGCTGCAGTGGAGGTTAGCCATCAAGGGACTAATCGGGAATGGTTGCCATCATGGAGAAAGCAGAGCTGTAATAGCAAGACTGGCTCTTTCAGAAGGCAATAGTTTGATGTGGGCTGTAAAATTTCTGGTGTTACATTGGTGTATGCTCATGCACTACCAGGACTGAGGGCAGAGATGAGGGCTGAGGAGCAGGTGCTCTCCTCATCTGGTCATGGTGGCAGAACATGGACCTCAGCTGACAACTCAGCTGACTCTGATGAAGAAGAAATCCTTGTTTCCATGGACAGGACTTAGAGTTGGAGAGGGTGTGAGAGATGCTGGGCTCTTCCAGAGCTAGTGCTTGCCATGGATTTGAACAACTACACTTCCCTCCTGATATTTTCTACTTTGTTTCATGGCAAGATCCACACAATGCCACAGTGTCCTCAGAGCTCTGTGAGGCACCAGTGCCTTTCCTATTCCAAAAGACTCCTACAGACATGGTAAGGGGGTTAAAAACTTGGGAGTTGGTTTGAATTGCATGAGAAAAGGTCTAAATATTGCATAATGGAAAAATAATGTGCATACTAGGAAAGTGCTGTTAATAAATCCTGGTTCTCTAACCCCATTTGTACCATTCCTGGAATATTTTTGCTGCTGCAGCTGTCTCTTCCTCACCCTCCACTGCCTGTAGATTGTGTCTTTCCAGCCCTTAGACATTTTCATTAATGTATTTGAGTCTTTGTGCTGCTCATGGTGCTTCTGTATCCAGCCCCCCTCTCTGTCTTGTCTTTCTCAGCCTTCGTTTCTATTTACAGCTCTGTTTTTCTCCTTGTTGAAAGCTTTAGATAATTAACTCTTTGTAAACCATTGCTCAGTTGTCAATGTCAGGACTGCTGCACTGTGATCCCCAGGTAGTCCGCTGACTTTCTGGGCTGGTGTCAGCTAATAGCAAAGCTCCATTTTGCCAGGTACCTTCAGATAGCTGTTTTGTGCATATGCTATGTTTTAACCTGTGTTTTCAAACCCAGCTTCTACTGAGAGCATTATGTCTTAACTCAGACAATTACGGTGCAAAGCAAAAGCCACCCGAGAGAACTGCAGGAAGTGGGTCTAGAATGGAAGGAATGTTGACTGGAAAGACAGAATTGCACTCTAAACAGTTTTCACTAGACTGTAAATAGGAATGGACTGGAAAACCAGAAAAAGGATTTTTTTGAATGTCTGGGTTTTGCAAGAGTGAGGTTTAATGTTACAGGAGAAAAAAAATCAGGGAAAGTACTGAACTGAAAGGAGATCAGAATCAAGTGACAGGTAGTATGTGCTACCTGATATGTTTATCAGTAAGTCTATGTGTTAGTTAAATTACATAAAAGCTGGTCATACTACTAATGGCTGCTGGTGAGGAGTGGTGTTTTACAACAGTACCCCTTAGATTTGTCCTAGCATATACTTTTTCTAGTCTTGGATTTTCTCATTTTTACTCAGGGTTTGACTAAGTATTTTCCAGAGGAGGCTGAACAGACATTACTCTGTTTTGGATTTACCTGCCTCTTCTGTTCCCATTTACATCAAGGACTTCTACTGCTAAAACAGAATAGAACTAGGTGCTGGGATTTAGCATGTGCCTGTAGAACACTTTACTGTGGAGGTAGTGTTTTCCTTATTGGTATGAAGCTTACTAGTGTGAGAAGTCCTATGGAATGATAATCCCTGCCTGTAAAACATAGACTTGGCACTGAAACTTGTGAAACAGAAGCACTGCTGCTTTTAGTTTCAATTTAAAAATTGGATCTGGGCATACTCAAGGTCTGTAAGAAAGATTTCCAGGAAGTATCAACAGTGAGCTGGCTTTTTAGAAGTTACCTTTAGTTCTATAAATGCCAGCTGTTGAACTCCCCTGGAAAAATTTATACCTGTTACAGACAGAGGCTGATGCGTTCTGAAGATACTGTGCCCGGCATTTTCGGCCCAGCTGCGCAGAAGGCAGCCCGGAGGGGCTTGTGCTTCTCGCCTGTGGCCCTGGAGTGATCCGAGCCCTGCCAAGGCTGCTGGAGGCAGCATTGCCGGCACAGCGGGCACTGTTCCTACTGTCCATGTGGTGTGGAGGCTGCCGGGAGAGGGAGGGCCAGGCCTGCTGCCGGACAGGAAAGCACGGGGCAGCTTTGGGAGCACGACCAGCTCGGGAGCAAAGTTCTGGAGTGCAACTCTTAGCCTGAACTGATGGGCTGAACAGCAAGGAGAGACCTGGGCGTGTGAGGAGGCTGCTTAGAGCATAGTTCAACGCAGAGGATGATGAGATACCCCAAGACTACATGTCCCAGTGTGCAGTACTGCTCCTGTGGTTGTGCAACCTGCACCCTGACCCGGGGCAGGTGGTGGGCAGCCAGGGCTTCTCTCCCACACAGGGCAGGGCCAGAGCAATACCTGGCACCTGCTCTCTGCAGAAGATAGAGGAAAAGTGCAGGCTTTATGAGTGCCAGATGCTCCGTGCTCGAGGGGTGTGCACACCCCATGGCAACCCAGGATGTGTTGGGACTTGGAAACACATCCTCACAAGCAGCCAGGAGGCAAGATGGCAAGTTATTGCTGAGTTCCCAGTAGGGAAATGGGACAGCCGTGGCCTTACTGCAGCCCTGCTTCTCTGCCAGGGGTGCTTGTGCTTCCTTTCCTCATATTTTTTGTGTAAGAAAAATGGAAATTTCTCTGGGCAGCAGGGTTGGTGGTTGGCTGCTAAACTTAATCTCTAGTTGTAGAAAGCGTCAGGGAACAGAGAACAAGGTAACTGGGTCAGGAGTGTGCGCAGGCAGTGGCCGGCAGTGTGGCTGCGGCCATTTAGTGAGAGCACAAGGTCAGTCACTCCTGGGGTGCAAACAGAGCCTTGTCCTCAGGAGGGAACGCTGAGCTCCATGGAAGAAGAGTGAACTGAACAAGGTCTTCTCTTCCCGGCCCCTCCCTGTCACAGTACCTCCGCCTCGTCTGTTCACAGTGCCGTTTGGGCCACGCTTAGAGGAGCCCACACTTTTGCAGATGTGGGCCCAGAGCTGGTGGTCGGGCAGGGACAGCATCAGCTGGAGCTGAGGGGGGTGAGGCCCCCAGCCCTGCAGCCGGCTGTCGGTGCCCGAGTCAGCCTTGGCAAAAGCTGTTCGCGTCCCCAGCTCCCGGGAGGGGCGTTCGCTGCTGAGCCGTGCCTGCCCTTCCCTGCGCTCTGCGAGAGTCTGTCCCGCGCTGCGGCTCAGCCGAGCGTGCTGTGCGGCCGCCCGCCCCGCGGAGCCCGGCGTTCTGTGCCGTCCTGCTCCGCGGCCGCCCTCCCCAGCA
>VYXD01000365.1:209343-222047 GCA_013397195.1 Hylia prasina
GGATGCCGGCCTGGGGGATCCTGCCCGTCACGCTGCCTGCCTTCACCATCACCGGCATGTGGATCGTGTGAGTGCCGCGGGGTCGCCGCCAGCCCCTCACTCACGGGCGTTGGGGCCGGGGCCCGGGACGGATGCTGCGGGATAACTCAGGGCTGGGGGCTGGAGGATGCTCTAGAGTGGGATGCGGCGGGCAGGAGGTTGCGGGTAGCCGCTGTTCCCAGTCATGTTGGAGCACTTCTGGACACTCAGGGGCTCCCACACCGCCCTGAACCCCCAAACCGCCCAGCGTGGTCCCCGCGTCCCCTGCGGCAGCGCTGGCATGTGCCTCCCTGTCCTTTCATCCCTGACACCCTGCGGAATCGCGTGCCCCTGTCCCGCGTGAGTGCGGCTGGCGCTCAGGTGGCACGGGAGCCACGCCACCAGCCCAGGTTCTGCAGCGCCAGGGCTGTAGTCCCTACATGGGCACCCATCCCATGTGGTGGATGGATGGAAAGGCCTTGTGCTAGGAGTAGAGGCTGTGTCACTAGAGTGAACAGTACTAGTCCACCCCAGCAGTCCCTTTTTCAGGCCTTAACACTAATGACCAGTGGATGAAGGATTTTTCTCAAAGGCACCAAGAGGTTCAGTATAGGTGGTGAGACTTCCTGGGGTGTGGGATGGAGAAAATGCACCCCATATGCATGCAGGTTCCTGCAAGAGCTTCCCCCTGAGGTATTGACTGTGCTACTTCGCAGCGAAGCCGAATGTTGAACTTGGTGCTAGGAACTTATGCTCCAAGTTTTTTCCTTAGACACCTTGCAAAGCACGGGCTGTCACCCGTGAGTGACCCTGGGGGGCAGATGCCCCCTCCAGACCAAAACAGCACAGGTGGGAGTTGCTGCCTATGGTCCTCACAGCCTGAGCTACCCTGGGAGTGGCCCTTTTGGAGATCTGGGCTGAGAGGTGGCTTGGTGAGGGGTCTGCTCCTTGGTGGCTGGGGGTGCTGTTCCGTGGTTTTCCCCACCTGTCCTCCTCTTTGCCTCTGTTCTGGGATCATCCTTTTTGCAGCCCAGCTGTTACCTGGCCAGCTCGGGAAGGAGAGGAGTTTTCATACTGGTGTTGGGGCCTATTTTAACCTGAGCTGTTCACAGCCGCTAATGATTTGAACAGCAGGGTGCTGCCCACTGCTGTGGCTGCCGGGCAGGAGGGCTCCTCGATGGCTGGGGTGGGGCCCACGAGGCTGAGACCCCTTGGAGTGGAGCAGGATGCGTGTCATGAGCCCCTTGTTATACTCACTGAGACACAAGGGTGACTGCTCAGTGAAATACTTGATGGAGCTGATCTGCCCATAATGCCCTCCCAGTGCTCCGGCTACTTTTCCAGACTTCTTTTAGCTCCAGTGCCTGCCAGCCAGGGGCTGGGGGCAGCACGGCAGAGCCAGTGCCATGGGGTAGCACCCGGCACAGCTGTGGGCTGGTGGAGAGCCCTGATGCCAGGGGCATGCCAGGGAGGCTCTGTGACAGAGCAGTCCCCCAGAGCCCGTGGAGCACAGCAGCACGATGGAGAAGCGGCCACACAGAAGCAGCTGCACTGAACTGGAGCAGGAGGTGGCTCTCAGCAGGGATGGGGGTACAAGGCAGGGGAACCTGGTCCCAGCAGTGGGAGTTCCGTGGAGCATGTGCTCATGTGCTTTTTTTCTTTCTTCTGCTTTGTGAAGCCGGGAGGTGCCACAGGATGAGTTCTGGCCCCTGGCAGGCAGTAAAGGCTTGCGTCCTCTGCTCTGGCAGCTATTCCCTGGGGCTGCTCTGGGTGCTGGCAGGGAATGGGGATGCAGGGAGGTGGGTGGCTGTGGTAACCCTGTTGTTGTCTTGCCTCCAGATATGCCATGGCACTGTCCAACAACCACATCTGCCCTGTCCACAACTGGTAAGGCCTGGGGGGAAGCAGGGGCTTTTTGGCACATCCTGGCTTGATTAAACACCTCATAATGCCAGGTCTCTCCATACCTGTCCCACTTGAAGTATGCCAAGCTATGCCAGACCACTGCGTAGCTGAGGCATTCCCTGCACTGTGACTGTGCTGAAAAGGGGGGTTGGGGATGATGGGAGAGGTGGGAGCATTAAAGGGGCACAGGGCCACCTTCTCCCCCAGCACACATGGTGGCAATGGGGTGTAAATGCCACAGGGCATGTGCCTCCTGCCCAGCTGAGTGCCTTTTGGGAGCAGAACAGCTTGGGGACGAGCTGCTGTCAGGGCTGGGCTGCCCTCCCGCCCCTGGCCAGGCTCGCCTGTGGTAAGGGCTGCTCTGGTGAACAGTCCAGCCTTGCTCCAAACCAGGCAGGGAGAAGGAGGCCATTGAAAAAACACAGCACGGAGAAAGTATGAAAATAAGTGGTCGGGAATTACAGAGGGCTATGTGTCTCCATGGAAAAGGTTGTGACTTGCTTGCCTGAGGCTAAATCTGGCAGTGCCAGGGGGATGGGATGGTACTGCAGCACCCGGACACCCCTTGGGCAGAGCTGCAGGCAACACCCCCAGATGGGGGATGAGGCGTGGAAGAAACAAGGGCTGGGAAAAGAAACACTGTTTGGTCTCTTGGCAACTCCTTCTGCAGGGTTTTTGGCTTATAGTGTCGCCTTAAAAATCTGCCCAGAAAGATCCATGTTAGTTTAATTCTTGCTGGAGTGTTTGAAGAAGTGAAAAAAAAAAAAAAAACAAAAAAAACCTGCTGCCATTTCCTGCCTGATGGCTGATTCTGCCCTGGGAAGAATATGTGTGTCGGGTTGTCTCTGCTGCACAGCCAGCCCTTAATGATGAATAATGCTTCCCGGCCTTAGGCTGCTTGCTTTAAACAAAATAATAATAAAAAACCCCTCCCAAACCAAACACGACCCCAAGAGCAGCCTTTGAGGAGGCCGTGGGGCTCCACGACTCCACTCGCCTGGGTTTAGTGGTTGGAAAACAAAGCTACCAGTAAACTGAGGAGACTGAAAAAACATTAGAGCCCAGCCCTCTCCAAAACAGCTTTTTTAACCATGTGCTTGCTGCATAGCCGGAGGTGGTGGATGGACAGCCTGGGTGAGGGACAGGGCAGCACTGTCCCCCCACAGTGCTGTCCCCCCTCAGTCCCCCCCCAACGTGGGAATTGGGGTGTCTGAAGAGGCCCTTTGGGGCAGAGAATGTAGTGTGAGCAGGGAGTCCCACTATGCCATGCCAGGCAGAGCTGCTGTAGGCCTGGGTGATGCTGCAGCAGAGGCACCCAAAAACCCACTTCCAGTGTGTGCCAGCTCCTGGGAGAGCTGTGGGGGTGAGGGTGCCGAGCCCCCATGGTGGGGCTTTGCTTAGGGTTGCAGGCAGCAGCTGTGGTACAGGAAGGGCTGATAAGAGCTCGGGGTGCCTGGACTCATGGGGTCTGTGGGTGCAGGAGGTGTTCCCAGGGCACTGTGGTGGGTGTGGGCAGCAGAGCCCTGCCCAGCCCAGCAGTGCTGGGACTGCCCCGGATCACTGCTGGTGTGCCTGGCTCCAGGGCAGCCTGGGGGCTGGCTCTGCTCATGTTGTCCCTCAGGCAGTGCCTCCCAGCTCCCTCCCTCCCTCCCAGGTTCGGTGGCACTGCCCCCGGGGTGCCTGTGGGAGCCATTTCTCACACAGCTCAGCATTCCAACCCATCCCCTGAAAACCTGGAGCTGTCAGTGGCTGTGTGCCCGATGCTTCCATCTTGGGAATATGTGAGGGGGCTGGCAGGTGGGTGCTCCTGCTCCTGTCTGGGTGTGGGGCTATCCCCTGCGCCCACACCCCAGCCGCTGCAGCCTCTGCTCTGCCATGGCTTCTCCCTCACAGGCTGGGGCTCTGGGTGAGCAGCAGAGCCAGCAGGCAGGGAACAGGCTGTGGAAACACAGGAGTGATGCTACCTGTTGAGCAGTGGGTCACTCCCTGGACGGTGTGGGCACATCCCTGGGTTTGGACTGCACTCACTCTGGAGCGACTTGGCTGCCCATGCAGGGCCTGCGGGTACGAGACAGGGGGGTCCTTGGCAGCATCTCGGCTCTCCTAACCTGTCTCTTTGCTGCCGGCAGGAGTTACAACCAGACATGTGACATGGATGGCCCCAGCTCCTGCTGCACGCTGGATCACATCCCGCTCGTCAGGTGAGCAGCCTCGGGGTGGGAGCATGGGCAGAGCTGCTCTGAGACCTCTCCAGGGCAACCCAGGAGGGTGTCCTGAGGAGGGAGCCGAGCACACACCCCAGTGCCCCTGTCTGAGGGCTCCCTGGGTCTTGTTTGCCCCCACAGCAAGTGTGGCACCCTGCCTCCCGAGAGCTGCTTCTTCAGCCTCATCTGCAGCCTGGGCTCCTTCATGGGTGAGTGCCTGCTGCCAGGGAAGCAGGGCTGGGAGAGGCTGCCCTGCAGCCATCCTGGCATGGGGCAGCAGTGGGATGAGGGGCCGGAGACAGTGACCAGTGATGGGGCTGTGTTGCCCGCCCACAGTCATCCTGGTGGGACTGCTGCGCTATGCCCACCTCCTGGAGCGCCTGGGGCCATCCCTCCTCAACACCCTGGGGCTGGCCGCTGGCTGGGTCTGCGCTGCTGGCCTCACCATGGTTGGCAACTTTCAGGTAAGGCATCTCCTCCAGAGTCCCTGGGGTAGTGGGGCAGGAGAGAGCCTTGGCTGGAGCAGGGCGATGGCTGTGCTCAGCAGGGTTGGGTTTGGGGTGGTTGTTTTGGTCCAGCATCCCATCCTTACAATCCTTCCCTTCCCCCAGTCATGCCATGCTTCCCAGGGTGCTGGGAGTCCTCTTTGTGTATTCATAGTTCAAGTCCAGATTAAGCTGCTGGGTTTGGTTTAACCCTTACCTGAGCCAAGCCCCCTTTGCACTGTCTTTCCTCTCCATGGGCACGTGCAGGGGCAGGAAGGTGCTGTTCAGGCTGCTCCTGATCCTGCCCAGGGAGTGACACCAGGAGCAGTGCCTGTGCTCAGGGGGCCCGGAGCAGGCTGGGCTTGGCGGCACAGGGCTCTGCTCAGCCCCAGGCTGCACTGCCAGGCACTGCTGCCCCAGCACTGCTGCGGCAGCCAGGCCCTCCCGCTCGGCAGGAGGCTGCTGCCCACGCCAGCCCAGCCCCGGGAGAAGCTTTGCAGGCCCCAATCCCCTCGTGCCTCAGCCGTGCTGAGCTGTGACCCTCAGGAGGGGTGCAGGCAGTCCCTGATGTTGCTCAGGGCAGAGGGCAGCCCCTGGGCACAGCAGGGCTGCTGGCCCACGGATAAAAGAAACAGAGCGCTTTGAGATCCCAGCAGTCGATGCTGGATCCAAGTCTGCTCTTCAGCCAGGAGTCAGGCACAGGGTGAGCTGCCTGGACCTGCTCCTAGCACTGTCTGCACCCATTCCTGGGCAGGAGTCCAACTCCTGGGGCAGAGTCGTGCTGTGATAGGCAGTGTCCCCGGGTGCTGGCACTGATGGTCTCTTCCCCACAGGTGGATCACGCCAAGGTGCTACACTACATTGGGGCGGGGGTGGCCTTTCCCACCAGCATGCTGTTCCTGCTCCTGCAGTCCATCCTCACCTACCGCATGGCCAAAACACGAGGGCAGTACTGGACCGGCCACTTACGTAGCATCCTCACCACTGTGGCCTTCTTCACCCTCGTCTTCAGTATCCTGCACGGTGTGGGAAGAAGATTGGGAATAGGCTTGGTGAAAGGCGGTCCTCACAGTGGGGTATGTGCCCCATATTCTCTATGCTTTGGTCTGGCAATGAGGCATGGTGCCAGGAGAGGAGCTGGGCAGGGCACTGAGAGTGGGCAGCTCCCTGCAGGTGTAGGCTGGAGGAGCAGCAGTACCAGGGCTGGGCAGGGGCTGAGGAGGGGAAGGGATATTGGTGGGTGTCTCTTGGGGTGCTGGGATGTCCCAAACCAGCCCTGCCTTGGCTGCTGCAGCCCAGCCACCACTGCAGGCTCCAGTCACACACCACCCAGGTCTGGTTAATTGTTGGTTTTTTTAATTGGACAAAGGTATTTTGAGCCCTTGGCAATGCAAAGTCCATCTGGATTATCTCTCTGACCAAAGCTGAGTACAAAAGCACTGTGTGCAGGTGCCAGGTGGGTGCATGGCAGCACTTCTGCCAGCCAGAACTTCCAGGCACTTGTCAGCCAACCTGCCCATGGGGCAAAAAAGGGCTTGGTGAGCAGGTACTGGGGTCTGCAAACACTTTACCAGGGAGGGAGGGCATGGCATCAGGTGGGCTGGAGCTCAAAGAATGTTCCCAAGTGTGTGGCTGGGGAGTGAGTGGCTTATTTGGGACTGAGGTTAGGGATAAATTGGGAAACAAGGTAGTGGTTATTGGGAAGGAAGGGGAAAAAGCATGCAGTGTCCATGGGTCCCAAAGAGGCTGGCTGGGTCTGGCTGAGGCAAGCAGCACAAGAGGAGCCTGGGGATGCTGGTGGGCCTGGCACACATCAGTGGGGTCCTGCTCTGTCACCACAGCAGGAAGGCAGGCTGGGAAGCAGACAGGGAGCTGGGAAAGGCAGGACTGCTGCAGGGCCATGCCAGCTGGGAGGGACAGGAAGGGCATGTAAGGACAAGGAAGACAGGACTGATGCCCATCTGCTGTGGCCATCATGCTCTGTAAGCTCTGGGGACTGGCAGTGGGCAGACAGTGAGCTGTGGTGAGGGCAGTGTGGGGAAAGGGCTAGGATCTTTCCTGATGGGATGCAGAGGATGAGCAGAGGGCTCTACACAGTACAGGTCAGGTCCCTGCTTTTGCAGCTCTCCCAGATCTTGGTCTCACTTGCAGAAGGCATGGTACTGCTGGAGGCTTCACCTGGAGGGATATATGTGCCTCCTCCCCTCACCTACAGTAGCTTTTGCAATAGGTTTCCCTGGAGATTTTTGGTGGGGATGAGAGAAGGATAAAGAAATTCCAGTAGTGGTAGGATCTGGAGAAGTGGTGTGAGACCAGACCCTCTCTCTGGGGTGGGCCAACCAGCAGCACAGAAGGACAGGAGGTGCTGCAGGACTGGGATGCCACAGTCCTAATCCTGTTTCAGAGGCTGAGTTTTATCATCTTTGACTGCATCGTGTCAGAGGGGAGGATGGGGACCACCAGCCTGGCTTGTGGAAGCATCAGGGAGTATGGGGAAGTTGAGGCATCTGGGCACTAAGAGCTGCAGCCTGAGCTCCTCCTGCCCAGGCCTCTTCAGATAATCCCAGCCTGGCATCAGTGCCATGATTTACCAAGGCTGGTTTGGGCATGTTGCCACTGCTTCACCTGTGCCAGGGCCCTCCTGGGGAGAGGGCCCTCCCACCCGTGCTGGGAGAAGCATGTGAGGGTTTCTCAGTGTTAGGAGTGGTGATGTGTTTCCTGCAGAGGATGGGTACTCACGTCCACGCCAGCATGTGGTAGCAGTGGGACATGGTCCTCCGTGGGGTGGCTGGGGTTCACCTCTACTTTCCTTGACTGGGATACCTTCAGGTGGCGTGTTCTTCATCCAGGAGAGCTTTGTGCTGCAGCACGTGGCTGCCTTGTGTGAGTGGATGTTCATCATTGATGTCCTAGTTTTCTACGGCACGTTCACCTTTGAGTTTGGGGCCATCTCCACAGACACCTTCCTGGTCCTGCTGAAAGCCAGCCGGGCCCCCAAAAGTTACAAAGGCGAGAGCAGCCTGTCCAGTACAGCCCACATCCACAGCCATGTGGAGGGCCTGGCTATGGCCTGACCCCCACAGGAGGCAGCCCACAGTGGAGACACCAAACTGGGCTCTGACAGTGACTCCCCACCTTGAATATCTCTGAAAACCCCGCTGCCCTATGTGTGTGTGTTTGTGTGTGTGTGTGTATGTGTGTGTGTTTGTGTATGTGCACGTGGGCCTGCAGTGCCCTCTGCTCTCAGCAGGAGCTGTGTCCAGTGCTCCTCTGGCAGCTGCTGCCCCTACAAGAGCTGTCCCCTCCCTGCCCACAGGGTTTGGGGTCACTGCTGGGGTGTGGGGATGCCAATCTGGTGCTATCAGCAGAGCCAGGATCTGCCAGTGAGCCTCTGGGGCAGCCGGTCTGTGTCGGGCTGCTGAAGGCAATCATACAGAGGCTTCCTCCTGTAAGGGACGTGGGGGAACACGGGGCTCACCCTCCCTTCACCACACAAGCCTGGTGTGCTGGAAGGGGATGAGATCTCTGTTCTTCCCTCCTCCACAGGGGTAAGGTTCAGCTGAGCAAACCTTCCAGCTGGCTACTGTGACTGTCAGAGGAGCCAAAAAACACGGAGTGCCTTTTCCCTTCCTTGGGAAGTGACTGCACTGCCAGTCTGTCTGCAGCCCCAGTGAGGATGGCAACAGGGGGTCTCTCCCTGCCAGCCTTCCCAGGTGGGGATGGTGTCTCACTCTGCTGCAGGATGACACCAGCAGCCCCAGCTGGACTGTGCTGACCCCCCCGTGCCAGGGCTCTCGCTGCTCAGGGCCTTCTATGCCATCAGTCAGTGACTTTCCTCACATTTTTTCAGCGTGGAGAATGGCTGAGGCAGGTTTCACCTCCCTGGTCGCAGCATTCCGCTGCTTCCAGCTAGTTTGGGAAATGAGTCTCCAAATTTACCATCATACAGGGGATGCCCTGCAGGCACTGTGCCTGCAGAGCAGTGGACTTCCACTCTGTGCCACTGCCAGCCGAAGCTGTTCCAGAGAGTGCAGCCATGGAAAGGGGAAGCACTTCGGTAGGAACAGAGGAAGCGTGTCCCCCATTCTTCTGGGACTCCCAAATCGGTCCTCCAGTGCCTTGGCCAATGCCTGCCTGGCAGGAGCCCATCCCACTCAGCTGCAGCATCCTTGGGCTGAGGTGCAGCCCGGGGTGTCTTGGGCAGGGGTTGGGGTGTCGAGGGGTATGAGTGCTGTGTGTGTATGCATGTGTGTGTATGTGTAGATCTANGGACAGCCATGAGCCCGGGGCTCGGTTCCCTGACCCGAGTGCCAGCCAGGTGGCGGATAGGCGATGTCGCCAGAATGCAGCAGCCCGGAGATGCCCGGCCCTTCGGGGGACCCCTTGCCCGCCCACCCGCTGTCTCTGCCGGGCGGAGCCGGGCCCGGGAAGCCCCGGGAGGCGGAGTCGGGTCGGGACTTTCCCGGTACCGCGGCCGGGGCGCGGCGGCCGGCCTGAGGCTGGGATGAAGGTAAGCGGCCGGGCCGGGTGCGGGTCCTGGGGGTGCCGGGGGGACGCGCCCGAGCGGCGGCGGGCCGGGCTCCCCGTGCCAGCGGGAGAGCGGTTCCCAGGGAAAGGGAGTCGAGCGGTCCCGGCCTTCAAAGTTCTTGTGCTTGGGCTACCCGCCCCAGCGGAAGAGTCCTGGGCTCTCTCTCGCTCCAGCAGCTACACCGGTCCCTGCTTGCCTCTGGGCCGTCCGTACGGCCAGCTGGGGTAGGGGATGTTGGGGAGATCCAGGTGGGACAGATAGTTGCGGCCCTGGAGGGGAGAGGAGACGGCGAGTCCCAGCGCTGGCGCTTACACCCTTTTCCCTGCCGGTGGGGAAGTTCCGTATTCTTTGTGTTGCCTGTGGGTTCTGCCCCGTCCTGCAGCTCTCCCTCTTTCGTCCTGAGCCCTGCCTGCGCTGGAGCAGGGCTGGCTTGCTGCCAGCTCCGAGGGGAATCAGGTCCGTTCCCGCAGGCTCGGCAAGCTCTAGCCCAAACGGAGCCGTGAGCACCAACACGGCAGTGGTACTGTGGGCAGAGTGGAAACTGGAGAGAGTGAGAGACAGCAAACGCAGGGCTGGCGCTGGGAGGGGTTCTCTGAGGGCACACAGATGGATTAATAGTTCATAACAGCAGAGGAGCTGATTTACAGGCCCTTAGAGGAAACCAGAAGATCAGTGGGTGGCTGGGGTTTGCCAAAACCAACTTGATAGCCACAATGGGAGTAAATGCATTTTACGCAGAGATATACAAATGGCTTCAGTGCTCAAAGGCAGGCTGTCAGAAGGGGAAAGCTTAGAAAGTTTTCAGGGAGAGGGGATTTCTCTCTGCCATGCTTGCTGGTCGAGGACTTGGTTTCCAGGAAAGGTCTCAGAGCAAAGTCACTGTGAACGTGATATGAGAGAGACTCAGCAGCCTCTTGCCAGTAGCTGTTGGGACTCCAGGGATGGAGCAGAGCACAAGATTTGTGCAGAAAGCAAGGCCAAGTATTTAGGGCCATTGTTTGCAGGTGTTAGCAGACCCCAGGGAAATCAAAATGTGAAGGGCAGAGTGTGTTAGAGGAGCAGCCAGCTGAGGGGCTGGAACATGTCAGCTGTACACTAGCACAGTTCAGAGCAGGGCTGCACTCCTGCTGCCTCCTGCGTTTGTGGAGCACCCTTTCCCATGGCTACTAAACACTCCTGCCTCAGATAGGCTGACGTATGTTTCCCTGCTGCCTGCAGGGCATCAGCTCTGCAAGTCAGCCGACTGTCATGGGAGGAAAGAAAATAGCACCTGCATTACTAGGTCACGTTCAAGGAGCTGCAGGCATGGAAGAATGGCTTTAACTTGCACTGCTAGCCAAAGGCTGGCCCTTAATTGAAGCAGTCTGGCTGGCACAGGGAGGCTGTGCCATCTGGCAAGGGTGCTGTGGCAGTGCTGCACTCCAGGGCAGGGAGCTGGTGCTGCTCTGGGCAGTGCCTTGCATCTGGATTGCTGCTCTTCTCCCCCATTCCCAGAAATGCCCAGAGAATCCTTCCTCAACCCTAGGAATGTGTGAAGATGGGGAGGAATTAGCCCAGCAAATGGCGCCTGCAGTTCAAGCCCGTGATCCAGGGCAGATGTGTTGGGTAACACAGAGCAGGGCATGCTACTGATGGAGGAAGGAGAGATGCGTTCCCTTCTGGGATGTGTGGGGGATAAAAGCTGCGTGTGCTACACTCCTAGGGGAAACCCCAAGTCCTGGGAGCCAGAAAGGCATGCTGCTTGGCACAGGAGGTGGGACTTCACCTTGAGAGCAGGTCTGAGGTTGCTTTTCCAGGAACCAGGAAGCAGGTGGTGACACCATCTCTGCTCAGCAAGGTGGGCTTCCTCCAGCAGACGCTGCACAGTGTGCAGGGATATGGCTGGCAACCTCCAGAGAGAGCCAGAGCTGTGTGGGATGGGGAGACACAGGCACAACTCCATGACATTCTTTAGTCATGATGTTTGCTGCAACAAGTGGAAGTGTCCCAGGCAGCAGTGAGTGAGCTGTGAAAACCCCTCCAGGGGAGATGGAGCTGATGCCACTGGAGAAGGGGAGTTGTGCTATTCAAGGGGCACAGTCTGTTCTTATCCAGCAGCTTCAGGCCTTGGCTCCCCCACCAGGCTCAGCGGGTAGGGTAGGTGGCTGTTCCCAGCACACTGAGGAAGGTTGTTTGTCCCTTTGTTCACCTGTCTGGAAGATCTGTGCGAGCAGATGGTGGTGGTAGGCTGGAGCTGTCCAGGTGGGATGATGGGTGGGATCCCAACAGCAGGAAGTCTATGCTGCTTCCCACAGACCAGCAGGGGGTTGTGTCCATGTTCCTAGGCCTTCAGAAGCCCCTGCAGAATGGCAGGAGGAAGGTCCCCACCTCATTTTGCACTCCTGGATCTCTACCTTCACCTTCCTTGCACCCTCCCCACCCTCCCCTGCGCTTGCAGGTCCCACAGACCCCACATTCGAGGCTGCACAGCTGCCTGGGATGCATCTCCGTGCTTGGGTGGCAGGGAAACCGGGAAAAACCTCAGGCTTAGGGTCACGGGACAGCCCCTTTGGAAGACTTGAGTGGCTGAAAAATCTCCTTGAAAAGGCTGTGTTCATCTTCTGAAGAATATGAGTCACGCACGGATTGAACAATCCCCTTCCTTCCCCTCTTCTCCCACACACTCAAAATCCCCTGAGTGGGACCTGCAGCAACCACTGATTCAGAAATTCATGTTATGAGGGCATCGTGGAGTCAGATACGTGGTTTTTTTTTTTTCTTTTCATTGGTTAGCGAGAAGAAATGCGGAGCGTGCCTGTAGGCTTTCCCCTGATCCTGCCCCTTTGCTAGAAGTCACCGGTGGTTTTCTGTGGTCAGGCAGACCTTGACCCCAGCAGAACTCCTGTCTGTGGTACTGGCAGTCCCTGTGGCAATGCTGGGGCTGGACGGGTTGCTGAGACCAGCCTCTTCCTCCCGGGTGAGTAGGAGGGTGTGAGCGTTGTGGGCGGCAGGAAGGGCCCCTGCTGCTGGCAGTGCCTTGCTGGGGTCGGCGGGAAGCAGCCACTGCTGAGCACTGGGGCAGTGGGAGATGCTCCCACAGGGAGCTGTGGGGCTGCTGCTGCTTCCACTTTGAAGGCAGTGGGAAGGAGGCAATGGGAACACGGATGGCGAATACCTGTCTCAGGCCACCTCCGCGGGAAGGATGCAGGGGCTGCTGTGTAAGTTGGAATTGGGGAGAGGGAAAGCACCCCTTTGGGTGCCTGGGCTGCAGACTCTGCTTCGGTCTGCAGAGTTCTAGAGAGATTCCCCTGCCCAGAGGGGAGCCGGTGGGCTAGGGGACAGCACTTGGGGGCGACTCCTGTTTGAGTCTATAGAGGTTTGGAGACGACATCCCGGTGCGGGAGACACGTCCCTGTGCAGGGTGGGATGATGTGGGGTAGGGACCTTGGGGGGCGCAGGGGCTGCTGCGGGGCTTTATGGCGCGGGCGGGTGGTTTCAGCGGTGCAGCACTGCAGGTCCTGCTGGGGAAGGGCTGATGGCAGCGCAGCGGGGACTGGCACCCGTAGGAGGACAGGCGGCCGGGGA
>VYXD01000365.1:230029-241486 GCA_013397195.1 Hylia prasina
AGGGTGGTTTTTTTTTTTTTTTTTTTTTTTTTTGCAATAGACTCAAAAGAGCAGAATAAAAAGTTTTGACACATTCGCAAAGTCAGTGCTGAAACCAGCTAGGTCCCAGGCGGCTGAGAACTGCATGTGTAGCAGCCCCTGGTCACAGCCCTTCACTGTACCTGGACCCCTTTCTGGACAATCCTGCAGCTGTGCTCCATCACTTGCACCTTGCTCTGGACAGGCATCCTTCAGCCCACTCGAGTGGTGAGGGCTGCCCCAGCCTGCCCCTCACCTTAGCAGGGAGGGAGCCTGTTGCTGAGGAAGAGGCTGCACCACTGCTGCTGCAGCACAAGGACTGCAGACCAGGCTTTGCTGGCAGCATCTGAGGCCCCAGCCATGCATTGGAAAAGAGATGGGAAGAAAAGCTGGCTCCAGCCTGTGCTGGACCCATAGGGTAGGGGGACCCCCATATCAACCCTGGCTCCAGGGGTCACCACCCCACGGGGAGTACTTACACACTGCTGCCCACCATGCCCTGGGTACAATGCTCACACCCAGGCTGCTGCAAACAGGGCCAGTCCAAGCTGCCAGCAGTGGGGGTTGGAAAATGGGGGTCATGAAGCACCGGTGCATCAGCCTCCTATGCAGCCACACGTGCAGCAATGGGTGCTGCCATCTCAAGGCTGCCTCCTTGGTACTGGCAGCCACAAGGCTGTCTCCCTGAAGGGTTGCTGGTGCTGAAGTGGAGCTGGGAAGCAGGCAGCAGTAGTACACACAGTAGACCACGCTCAGCTTTCTGCAGGGTGGGGGTGTGGGGAGCTGGATCAGCCCCTGAGTCCTTTTAAAAACCTCTTTCCCCCAGAGTGCAGTGCCTATAAGATATGGCTGGGTTTGTGGTTTTGTTTTTTTTAAACAGTTCCCAAAAAGCATCAAAAGTAGCCCCCCCAAAAAAACCTCCCTGGTGATCAGCTCAATCTGGTACTAAAAAGTGCAAAACTGTATCACAAAAACTGTTCAAAAGTTGTAAGAAAGCGGGGAGGGTGCAGAGGTGATTGAGGTGGCAGGGAAGGGACCAGGTGCTGTTGCCCTGGCTTCCCTGGCCACCAGCCCCAGGAGAGGGGACAGTCTAGGGCTGACCCCCTCCCATCTACCCCCATGGCACGATGGAGCAGGAGAAGTGGCCGCTGGCTTTTTTTTTTTGCATTTGTTTTTTTTTTTTTTTTTTTTTAAGCCATTGAAGAATTGAGCCCAGCAGATAGGTTTCAGTTGCTCCCTCTCCCCAGGGCAGCAAGAGTAGGTCCTGCAGCCAAGTGCAGGACAAGGAAGGGAAGGAACAAGTCTCATGGGGCCAGGCAGCTCCTGCAGGCAAGGACTGGGGACCGTCCTGCTCCACCACTGTCTCCAATGGAGGGGCCACGGCCCTGCATGGCTGGTGCTGGCGGCTGCAGTAGGGCTGTCACCCCCTCCAGCTGCTGCCGCAGACAGATGGACACATGCAGGGTCTCGGCCAGCACACGGCCTCCACCCCCGTGCCAGGGGAACAGGAACAGAGCTGCAGTGCAGGCAGCTGAGGCCCCACACTTACGACTTCTGGGGGTGGCCGGGGGGCTGGCGGCCAGCGCGCTCTGAGATGTTGCGCTTCACCTTGGTGGTCGTGCTGGAGGGCTCTGCGTTGAGTGAGGGGCTGGAGCGGGACTTTTTCAGGCCATCGTCCTCCCCACCCGCTGTGTCAAAGAGGGTGGACTCAAATGCTGCCAGGTCCTCGGAGCCAGCCTTCAGCTTGGCCCGCAGCAGCATGGCATAGGTGCCATAGCGCGATTTCTGAGGAGCACAGTGCAGCAGAGAGAGAGGTTGGCAAGCTGGGTACTGTCTTAGGGCCAGCATCCCTGCAGAGGGGGATGCCCATGGTCCCTCCAACCCAGCCAAGCATCCTGGGGCAGAGGAATGCTCATGGTCCTAGACCATGGCAGTGGCAGTGTAATTTAGCTGATGGGTTGGTCCCATCACTGAGGATGGCCAAACAGGTAGGGGCAGAGGGCCTGAGGGCAGAGGGGGACATCTTCCAGCTCACCTCAAATTCCAGGTACTCTTCTTTCTGCTTTAGCTCCTCGTACTCCTTGCCTTTCACCTTCTTCTCAGGCAGTGAGGAACGATGCTCCAGCAGCTCCGCTGACATTGTCTTGAACTTGGTCTCATGGTTTTTCACTTGCTCCTCCTGGGGAAGGGTGGCACCATGTCAGTGTCCTGCTCTGTCCCCCTAGTGAGCTGGCCAGGGACAGAACAGGTTTTACCCCTTCTAGGAGCAACCAGGATCTCAGCTTCTGCTGCTGGGTTTGATTTTTTTTTTTTTTAAATGTCAGGCAAAATCACAGGCTCCTGGGGGCAATCTGCTCTCACCTCATAGGGGGGCCGATTGCAGTCTTAAAGCAGAAGAATTTAATCCCTCTAAAACTAGGCTGGTGTTTTTTTTAAATCCTTTCTGCTCTATGAATAACTGCCCTGGTATGCACGAGTGCCAGCTAATCCCCCCAGTCAGTTGCCTTTCAAGGTCCCTCACAGGACCTTGCAAGCCGTGATGTGGGACCACTTTCTCCTCCACGATCTGACCATCACCCGACTCCAGCCCCACTGCCAGGAACAAAACCTCACTGTCTGCCCCAGTTTCAGTACCCTTTTCTCTGTCTCCCCCTTGGCCCTTCACCTCGCTGGGGAGGCAGCTGGGTGCACGGCACTACACAGATCACTCCACAGGGAATGTGCCACTCGCAGACCCGGGGGTTTGTCCCAGGCTCACCCTTGCCCCCGCTGGGGCCCACCTGAGACAGCCTGGTGCAGGAGCTGGGCAGCAGCGGGCGGCTGAACTTCTTCTGGGAGCCGATGGCTGCGGGGAAGGGGGGCGCAGAGAACATGGCTGCCACCACGTTGATGCGCGTGATCCACGAGTGCATCTGTTCGGGGTTCCTGAGAAAAAAGGCCAAAATACAGATGGGCTATCTCTGTCAAAGACAGAGGGATCTGCTCCGCAGACAAGGTCTGAGTATCCCAGGCCCGGCCCTGGCCAGCCATGGCATCTGGGACTTACCCACAGCTAAGCTGAGACCAGCAGGGCAGGCAAAAGAGGAGCTGGGCAAAACTCAGCACTGACACCAGGTCCCTCTCTTTCCAGAAAGGGCCAGGACAGCAGAGAGCAAGGTGTCCCTAAGCCCCATCCCATCCTACACGCAAGTCAGGGAGCTCCTCTGCCCCAGCATGGGGCCCAACCAGGGATCCTGAAGGACTCACTGTGCTTGGAAAAGGAAGACCCTCCAGTCAGCTGTCCTGAGGTAGAAGACATTGGGTCGCTTGCTGTAGTCAGATGCCCGTGTGGCAAGCGAATGGTGGATGCTAATAGCATTCTTCAGTTCTTCTTCTGCCAGTGCCTTCCCTGGCTTATACTCCTCCTGCAAATCATGGGGTGTTTCAGAGCCAGCTCAGGGATGCACCCCACGAGTCAGCTCTATGAGGTTTCAGGAACTGCAGACTAGTGCTGGCTTGGAGACCACCCTCCACCAGGCAGCTGTGGATTCTGCTGCTGGCTCATGCTATACTCCTGGAGAGAGGCTGCACCATCCAGGCACACTGGCTTGGCAACAGCACAGGGGGCTGTTCCCCACTGCTCCCAGTTCCCCGTGTGCAGGAAACAGGATGTGCAGCTCAGCCCTCCACTCAGCGGAAAGACCCTGGTGCCCCTCTCTTCCCAGCCAAGCCCCCTGCACACAGCGCTCTCAGTTAGCAGCACCTTTCACTGCCCAAGCTGTACCCAAGCACGCTGGAAACATGGATGCTGCAGGTCCCCAAGCAACAGCTCAGTCACGCAGGGTGCTGAGAATGCTTAGGCCAGGCTTTGCAATGCTGGGTGCTCCAGGCCCTCTCTCAGTGCTGTGGAGACTACTGTGACCCACTCTCTGGACTGGGGACAATACCCCTCCTTGGTGTGGATGTGGGTGGTCCTGCTGCTTACCTTCTGCAGGTAGAGAATCATTCCCTTCAGGATGGCGTGGAAAGGCTTCCAGCCACGCTTCCCTCGGGGTGCTGCCGGGGAGGAGAGAGCAGCTCAGACATCAGCCTCAGAACTGAGCGGGGGGAATGCCACCCCCCCACCCTCTTCCAGCCAGCCCCGCCACAACGCACGTCACCCCACCCCCGGGACGGGCAGCATGCCAGGACTGTCCCTGCGCACCTGAGCCCGTGCAGGCCACGTGGCTGGCAGATGGTGCTGCTGGCAGGGGGGCTGCTGCCGCCCCCCGGGGCCAGCGCTGTGCTGCGCTCCCCCCGTGCCCCCCCTGCGCTCCCCGCCTTGCTGCTTGTGCTCGCTTCACCGCTGCCCCCGTGCTCAGGCAAGAGGACAAGGCAGTGCTGCCTGCCAGGTAATGCTGGCTTTGAAGGGCGGCTGCATCTAATCACATCTAGGCAGCATTAGACGGCCAGGGCTTAGGAGGGATTTTATGGGGAATATGGTGAACGTGCCTGCCAGTGCCCAACCAGCTGCAGCCCACTGTGTGTCTTGTCTATCACACCACAGGACACTTCCCTTCATCCACACAATCCTGCGGCAGGGTTGCAACCCCAAGACCCCACCTCGCCACCCCGCCTGCCCCTTTGTCAGCTTGGTGGGCAGGGAGAGGCTTTCCAGCTCCCCAGCCTGAGGGCTGAATTGTGCCTGGCACAGCCAGCCAGACAGGGCACTGAGGCTGGGGGCTGGCATGAAGCTACAGATGGACATCACATAGTGACTCCTGCCTTGCTTCCCATTCAGTTCTGGAGTTCACTGGTGCCCTCTTGCCCCAAGTGCCCCCCATGGGCTCCCCAGGCACCTACTTTTCTTGCAGTCGGGATCAGCGTGGATCTTGCGGACTAACAGCCCGTGCTTGTAAGTGGCAATGCTGGAGTCCTGGGAAAAGTCCAGAAAGGGGTTACTGCAGCTGCTGATGCGCTTGATGGACTTTGGGTTGGGATCAGCCAGCTCCGAGAGGGACTTTCTCAGCTCCTCCTCATCTCTGCCAATCAAATTTGGGTGGGGAAAGAGTTTGTTACCTTTCTGAAGACAGCAAATACCAAGTTCCCCACTGGTCGGTGCTTTAGGCCTGGCTTCTGAAAGGAAAGCTAGGAGCAGCCAGCCAGGATAAGCAGTCTTCCATCAGCACAGGTGATCATCCCAAACCTAGCCATGCCCATGTGGCCCTGTCTCTCTAGACAGCTGAGGTGCTGCCTGGTCCCTTGAACAACAAGGCACTGGGCTGTTGCTGCTGATTCAGGGTGGGATCCCTGCCTGCCCCAGGGAGTGAGAAGCCTTTTCTTGGGCCAGGGTGCAACAGATGCCAGCCAGGCTGATGAGCCAGGAGTGATGGAGGAGCAGTACCGGAAGGTTTAGCACTACCACAGCCTCCCATGGCATCCAGCCTCACAAGGTCCCCAGCTGGTAGGAAGGAGGGTATAGAATGGACCGTCCCCACAAGGAGAGACCCAGGCTCTGGTCCCCACATTTTAAGGGTGGCAGCCAGACCACCTCTGGCTCAGAGCCAGAGGTAAAGGGATGCATGGAGACTGTGGTGGGAAGGCCTTGGGCAGTACCATCTGAGGCAGGAGCAGGTGTGGGCAGGATGTAGGCTGCCCGCTCCCACCGGGTCACGGCCCCTCAGTATGGGCAGGCTGCACCCGTGCTGCTCCCCCCGCCCGCAGAAAGATGTGGGAGCCCAAAGCTGCTGCCTCCTCACTCCCTCAGCTGCTTGCTGCTAATTAAACCCCTCAGCATCTGCCGGCGTCTCCATGGCAGCGGTCGAGCACATCGCTCAGCGCTGGGTAGCACCGGGCTGATTAATCCCTGCAGCGCAGGCGCTGCCACTCCTGCTGCTGGAGATGGCAGCTGTGGGCGAAGGTGCAGGCACCCTGTGGGGCCCCTGCACAGCCACAGCACCTCCAGAGCCTGTCTATTCCCACCCCGGGCACAGACAGAAAGGTACAAACCCAGGCCAAAGCTGCAAGAAGCCAACCTCAGGTGGCTTTCCCCCAGCATGCTGGAGAAAGGGCCCCATGGCAGGGGTGGGGGCAACCAACAGGTACATTGCCTGCACCCCAGCCCAACCCAAGCTCCCTCTTCTTCCCTCATTCTCACAGGGGTACCTGCCCTGCAGCATCACGGCTTGTGCGGCCTCTGGGACTGGGTGGATTCAGTGCCCAGCCAGTGCCATGCAGCAGCATCCCCTGCAGGAGTACTTACATGGCCCACTGCAGCTTCTCATTCTTGATGGAGCCGTACAGTGCCTGCAGAGAGAAGAGTGGGGGGTCAGCAGGAGAGCGGTGCCAGGCTGGGGACTGCTCCGTGGAAAAATGGAGGCACGCCAGACTGGCTCAGGGACACTTAAGGTAACCCCAAGTGAGTTTGTTTCAGTTCAGCTCTGAGGCTGAACTGTGTTCAGCCTGTGTTCAGTTCTTCAGTTCTGGCTAGGCTAGCCAGTTGACCTCTATTTAAAGTTAGAGACAGCTCGTCCTGGGGACCACAGAATCTGCAAACCCCTCTCAACCCAAAGAAATGCTGGGGATGGCCCTGGCATTTTGCCCTCTCCTATCCTTTGCCTCTACCTGCCTGTGACAGTGCCACAGTGGTAGCAGCATAATGGTGAGACACATCTAACCTTTCCAAGTGCTTGAGAGAGCTGTTTCTCCCTATTCCAAGATGTTCCAGGCTGGTAAAAATGACAGTCTTCAGGAAGCCTGAGCCCAAGCAGAGTAAGCTTTTGGGACAGACTTCATTGGCACATGCCTTCATTCTGCTCAGTGGAACCTCAGCCTGCTCCAGGGCCTCCAAAAGCCACGTGCCACAAGAGACCACAGCCAACCACTTCACTGCAGTCAGCCACCCACCCTGGGCTGGCAGAGATCAGCTCATGGCAACACCCAGCACTCCCTGGCAGTGCATTGCTCCCACAGGTGCACACTCTGTGAGAGACTTCAGCACGGTGCTGGCCCTGCACTGGCAGAGACCCCAGCATGCTGTCCTTCATGAGCCCCTCAGAGGATCTTGTCCTCTTGGCTGGCCAAGGCAGGTGCTTGGAGTGGCTGTGGCCTGTTTCTATCCGCTCCCCCGCACTCCCAAACACTTTTCCCTCCCTGGAGACCCAAACACCAGCCATCTGAGCAGGCAGGGTCTGCTGCCTGTATCTCTGCACAGGGCCAAGCTAAGCCTGCCTGCAGCAGGATACTCAAGGGCCCCATTCCCAAGTGTTTGTCCTGTTTGAGCTGGGTGCAAGCCAGCAGTGCTCAGCACAGCTCTGCGGTCACGGAGGCTCCAGAGAGGGTTTCAACACAGTGCTCACAGAGGGCTTCAGAGCAAGATCTGGAAGGCATCATCCTTGGAAGAAAATAATCGAGTCTTGCACAGGCTGTTCATGCAGCTGTCAACATCCATCACTGGGCTGGAGACTGCCACTGAGAAATCTTGCTGGTGGCTGAGAAAGTACAGCTGGAGGCGGGCAGGGGCCCGGGAATGCTGGCCAGCAGACAGGCCCCAGCGGTGTCTGGGGAAGGGACATCCATCACTCCCAAGAGGGGCAGCAGCCAGGATGGAGTGGGAACCCAGCTCCTTCCACGCTTTGCTGGTGGGGAAATGCTGGCATAGCACCAGCTTGTTTCTCAGAGGAGGGAAAGGATCGTCTCAATCTAGCAGGCAGAAAGTAGGGTTCAGTTCTCTCCTGGGAAGACGGGAGACCTATAAAGTGGTAATGGCCTCAGAGCCTGAGAGAAGATTTGATTCCAGACCCACTCAGGCAGTCCCAGTGCCAGAGGGGCAGGATGCTAACCTGTGAGCAGGAGGTACCCACCAGTGGGCTAGCAGCAAGGCAGCCAGAGGAGCAAAGAGACTTAGAGAAGAATCTGGGACGAAGAAAGCAACCCTGCAGAACATAATCTGGGAGCAGAGCAGGGGGATAAGCAGGATCTCAGAGCAATGTAGATGATAAGGAGTCTCTATGGGAAACCGAAGGGAAGGGATCTTACTCACTGCCGGGGATGCAGCTGAATGCTGAGAACCAACAGACACAAAAAGGAGACTAAAAAAATGGCACAGAGTAGTGGGCACTGGAAATGGCAGAAAAGCACCTCAGGAAGAGCAGGCAGAATGGCACATGCGGCTCAGCTTCCATCTGGCTCCTTGGTGATACACAGAAGTGTCATCTCCCTGCCCCAAGGAAGGGAGATGTGAGCCAGCTGAGCAGGGACTTTGGATGGCTGGAGAGGACCCCAGCCCCGTGCAGGGCTTGTGGGAGGATTTCTGCTAAATGGTGAGTGAATAAGCCAATAGAAGAAGATGCTTGAGGAGTCATTCGGGATGGCACAGTGCTGGATAGATAACAGCCCGCATTACAAAAACCTGGGCTCTGGGACTCTCGGTGAACACTTCAAAGGCTGAACTGCCTTAAGGCTTCAAAAGGCTCCAGCTGCCCTGCTACAGGCCCCAACAGCATCCCACCAAGCCCATTTCCAGCAGGGGCTGCCAAGTACCCCCCCTCAGAGACACGAAGGAGGGACTGCTCAACACTCCTGTGGCAAGGGGACAGTGAGAGGCAAACAGGAAAACTGTGGGATTGAGAGGGCAACACAAAGCTTTATATCTACACTTAAAACCTGCCTAATTTCTTCTTGGCTAAACACTAACCCCAACCAAAACCAATCTCAGGTAGAAAGCTGGTGGACTCAGCCCAGCTCCTAGCTGCGGAGATGCATTCTAGCCACAAAGCCCACCCTGTTGTTCTGGTCCTGTAGCAGAGGCACTGCATGTAAGTCCACAAAATTCTGGGCTCTTTGGTGCACAGATTGTTTCTGCTGGGGAAGTGCAGGTGATGCAGGTTGCTCCAGCCTAACTCACAACCACGTCAGCAGAGACCAGACACACCAGATTCATCTCTCAGCAGGTCCCTCTCTCCAGACTCTCTTTGCTCCATGGATTCATTTCCCCTGGGCCAAAAGTACAGCAAGTCTTTGGCATCTCTGAGCTTGCAAGTACTACCCAAGAGAAAGCTGGGCACTGGCCACATGCCACTATGGATGACGACCCCAAGCATGGTTGGGGTTTTTTGTCATCGCTGGGTTATGAGCTCACTGTTGCAGCATGCCAGGCCAATCAGCCAGCTCGGCCCTAGACATGCGCAACGCTAAAGAGACCGAGGAATGTCCTGTCCCAGTGGGATTTCTAACTGAATCAACATCTTTCTTTGGTGCTTTCCCTCCCAAAAGTAGGCTGAGAGGCTGTCCGTGAGTCCTGCTCTACCAACCGTCTCAAGGACAGCTGAGGGGCTGCACTGGCAAGAGGCAGGTGGCTCTAATGTTCTAGCCCAGTCACAGGGCCAGCCCTGCTGGGGACAGTCTACGTAAGCAGGGTAGGGAGAAGACACCTGTCCTCAGCTCCTCAGCTCCTATCAGACCAGAGGCAAGATCCAGTGATGGTCTGTGGAGCTGAGCAGCAAGCTGGCCTGAATACAGCTTTGGCACGGGACTGTACTGAGGGCTGCAGTCCAGCACTCAAGTAACAGGTGAAGGCTGAGGCAGAAATTTCTGCATCCAGATGAGGGTTTTAACCCTTTCTAGAGTGCCTCTTTTATGCATCATAACTCTTATGGACACATTCCCCTTCCAGACTGCTAGCTCCTCTGCTAAACACAGTGCTCAGCTCTCCATGCAGAAGATGCCCTGTGCATATCAAGGCTCCCCTTCCTCCTGTCAGCCTGACCAGCCATGGGTTCATGATATTCAAGAAAGACTTCACAGCCACCAAGCACCCTCCCTTGCAGTCATTCTACCTCTCTATGTGACTGACAGCATTTAAAAATGAAAGCTCAATTGATGTCTGTCCCGAACTTTTCCTTAGCAAAATATCTTTGCTACACCCAGCCACAAAGCTCTGTGAGGGCTCCCAGGCACGCAGATGCCCCAGCTGCACAGATCCGAACAGCAGGGTCAGATCAGGGCTGTATGTCAGATGGAACTGTACCTATGTCAGGTCCCTAATTCACGTTGGCAGCCCACTCCACTCCTTGAACCTCCACAGCATGCACAACCCATGCTCAAGAACAACTCATCACCTGGCACATACCAGCCCTGCTGCGTACACCGCCCTGTCCCTCCCTTTGCTGCAGAGGGGCTACTGTGTGCACACAGAGCAGACTGACTTGGGGACAGACTTTTTTTCCCGTAGAATGGGCTGCCACGGGGACATGTCCTGTGCACCACCTTTCACCCTGCTGCAGTCATGGGTGGCAGCAGGTGACAGCTACCCATCCCGGCCCCACACTTCTGACCCAGTAACACTGTAAGCTGCATCAACCTCTTTCAAAATATTTAAACCACTCCCCGCCCAGGCAACTATCACCCCCAGGACCGCAGACCTTTCCCAGTGCAGCCCCACAGCGCGGAAAGCAGCGACCGAGCATCTCCCAACTGCATGTTTCCATCCGAGTGCGTCACAACTTAATGCTGCCCCCAGACCGTACTGCGCTATGACAGCACCGCGGCTTGGCACGGCCCCGATGGCCCCGCCGGGCTGGTTTTGGCCACGGGGGCAGCCCAAGTAGCTCTAGGGTAACCCTGACTGCTTTGCCCCAGCCTGCCTGCGAGGAGGGGGCCGGTGTGGGCTCTTCTCCCGCTACTACATCGGAGGCAGGCACCCGATCGAGGCACGACGTGCCCAGAGACTGCCTGTCCGCTTCTTCCCACCTAGGACCGATGCGCACCAGCCTAACACCTCCAAAACGGGCGCCGGTTCACAGCGAGCAAGTTCCTGGCAGTAGAAAGCCCTTTTTTGTCCAGGCAGCCACTCCTTCCTCTCAAACTCTGCTCGGCTGGGAGCCGGGGCTGCGGCGCTACCCCTCCGCGTTGCCTTGCGGCTCTCCCCGACGCTCATGTGGGTGCCAGTCTGCCCTGGCCAGGGCACGGCGCAGTGCAACCCCTGGCAGAGAGCCCGCAGAGCCTGTCACTTACGCTAAGCCGTAGGGCAGGTCCCAGCGGTACGGCTCTGCCCTGGATTCCTCTCGCAGCGATGTTTTCGAGCAAGCACTGCTGTCAGACCACGGTAAGCGGCGCAATGTCACCCAGGTCTTGTCGCGCTCCCGCCACCCCCGTGATCGGGGTGGGATGGCGGGGGGCGAAAATCCAGGATTGGGGACGGGAACCCTCGGGCGGAGGGAGCACGGCAGAGACCCTGCTCCGCAGAAACCAGACGGGAGAGAGATGGGGCTGGCTGCTCGCTACATCCGTACCAGGGCTGAGACTCTTGCAGCAGGCGGGACGGCGACTGTCCGGGCATATTCACCCGCCCATGTCCTCGGCGGGGCGCAGTGCCCTGCGCATCCCCCCGCGGCGCCCCCCGCTCCCTCGACCCGCCGCTTACCGGCTTCTTCTTGCGGCGGCTCTGGATGCGGCTGACCACCAGGTCGGTGTAGAGCACCG
>VYXD01000365.1:241500-275835 GCA_013397195.1 Hylia prasina
CCGCAGCCAATGGCGGCCCGCGGCGCCCGAACGCGCTGAGCCGCGCCGAGGGGCCGGCGGTGGGCATCCCTCCGCGGGGAACAGGATCCCTGACGCTGATGCCACACGAGTTGCCGGAGCTGTCTCCGGTGCAGCAGCTGGCCGGCCCTGCCTCCTTTCCGCGGAGAGTGGGAGCAGGTGGCTGTGCCCTCCTGGGGGAGCCGCGGTGGTGACATCTCCCGAGTTCCAGGGGCCAGGTGGCACCTCCACTCGGTTCCAGCTGGGGAGGCTTCAGAGCTGCTGCTGCAGCCCGGCCCACACCAGGGACCTACAAAGCCGGTAGGAGATTGGCCCAGTGGAGATGTGCTCAAACTTTCCATCTTCAGTGCCCACTCCGCACTTAAAAGCCTCTTGCCTGTCCCTCCCAGGTCAGGCCGGAAACATCAGAAACAACAGTCACCCAGCTGGTTATGGGCAGGACAGAGACGCTTCATGCAGTTGCTCCTGTGAAGAAGCAAAGAGCTGGGCATCCTTGCACAAAGCAGGAGGATCGATGCGTAATTTAGTTAGGCTTGACTAAGCAGGAGATGCAGCCAGTGGAGAGGGGGAAATTTTCCACTCTATCCTAACTGTTTGGCACAGTGATCATTTGGCACAACTTGTGAGGGAAGGGGGCATCGATGTCTGGCACATCAGATGTACTGGGCTGCCCCTGAGGCCCGGGGCAGCCACAGGAGACAGGGGCAGGGCAGCCTATCGCTCCCAGGGAAAAGAGGCAAAAAAAAAAAAAAAAAAAAAAAAAAAAAAAAAAAAAAAAAAAAAAAAATAGCCCGGGGGATTAGACTGAGCAAGCGTTCCTGTGATTATAGCTCAGAGGTGGGAGCCAGGGCTTTCTTCCCACATTGCTAATCACTTACCCAGCACTCTGAGCGTCTGAGCCCTGCTGTTGTGCCTCCAAGCTGGAAGGTGGGGGCCCATCCTACCTTCCTCCCCCGGGGACCCGACTGCATTGTCAGGCTTAATTCATTAACATCTGTGACGTTGTCTGGGCTCCTAGGCTGGAAGGCAGCACAGATTTGGCTTACTCCTGCAATTGCTAAGCAGTGCTGGTGAGAAATGGGGCTCGATTTGGCCCTACAATTGTTTCTGCCAGCCAGTGAAGCACAAGGTTAAGCTAAGAGAGTAAGGAAGATGGGGACGAGCTAAGGCTCCACAAAGTGATCAATCATATAAAGGTCAAATCCACATCTGAAATGTAACAGAAAATCCGCAACGGTGAGTGAAATCCCAGGGGGCCCAGGCTGGAATCGTGGTGTCAAGAGAAAAGCAACATCTCAAGAGCTAACTAAAATATCACCAGCTCCAGGATGTCCTGCTTCCACCTCCTTCCTTGTTGCATGGGCAGCTGCCATCATATGGCCACAGGAGTTCAGGTCCAAGCCTGCAGATGTGGGCATCTTCAGGCACAACATTATATGGGTTCTTATATCCCTGGCATGGCTCCATGCCTGATCAGGGGAACATCTCAGCTGGAGAACTGGGCAGCCCTGCCTGCAGAGTATAGTTCTCCAGGGGAGCTTTCAGAGACAGAGGAAAGTATTTCCAGCAGCAGTACTGGTAAGGCAGCACTGCCTTAGTTCCAGCAGCAGTGCTGAGCAGGGCATAGTGAGGCACTGGCAGTGAGTGGGATGTGATGCTCAGCTGTGAAAGCTCTTCAAGTGTTTTCATTGCTTCTGCATAAAACTGGGACTGTTTACATGTATTATCTAGTAGCAGATAAAGTTCTTGTCTGACTCAAGCTGCCACATGCTCTCAGGCATCATGCTGCATTTATCTTGGGACTCCCTGCAGCCAGAGACAAGGGAAGTGCTTTGGCTCCCTGAGGGTCTATTCCTGATACTGTCTTTAGAATCACAGGGGATGGTGGCCTTGTGCCCCTGCAGCCACCTAGGTCCTGCCCTACTGCCCCAGTTCCCTGGCAGTGAGTGCTTTTGGTGAGAGCCACCAGCAGCCCTCCAGCTCTGAAGTCCACGGGGTAGCAGCCTGTGCTGGCTACCCGGGCAGGCTTGGAAGAGCCCCCAGGACCTTTCTTCTGCGGTGCTGGAGCTGCCCAAGACCCGGCCTAGAGCTTTGGGAAGCTCCTGTGAAGCCTGCCAGCCCTTCCCCTCCCCTTACCCTTAGGAAAGGCGTGTGCTCCTGGAGCACTAAAATTAGCCAGCCAGCTGTGCGGCACGCTTGCACAGGAGCCTCAGTCCCCAGGCACAGCCTGCCAGCCTGGTCTGCCAAGGAGGAAGCATCCTGTTCAGGGTAACAGGGCTAACCCAGGGAGGGCAGCAGGAGAGCCTTTCCCCATCTGTCTGCCCCTTAGCCTGTGCAGGAGCCACAAAACATCAAACAGCCAAAAGCAATGGGCAGAAGGGAAAGAGTGTCTTCTCTAGATGAGCTGGCTAAAGCTGCCCAGGAGAGGCACAAGAACCCCTTGCCAGTTCTCCCCCCAGCACAAGCCAACAGCACTTTCTTCCATCTCACCTGCCACAGAAAACCTACTTCCCCTTGCATGGGCAGGGGGTTTCCAAAGTGGAGTGGTGCTTCAGGTGAAGAGCTGCAGCCTGCCCTGCCTGAGGTTCCTCACACTGTCTTTCACTCCCCCTCCCCAGCATGGCTCCTGTACAGAGGCGGCTGAACAGCAGCGGTGGGAAGCACCGCAGCTGCAGAGGGAGCAGGCCATTTTTAGCAGAGCAGCCTCCCAGCTGCTGGGCTGCCGGCAGAGCTGTGCTGCAACACTGCAGCCTCCCTCCACTTCCTTACACCCAGCAAAGGTCTTGGCCCCTGCCCATGAGAGAAAGCCTGTAGCTTCATGGCACTTCCACACTGTCCTATTTCCCTCTGTCTGGGATCTGATGTGGTAACTTCATGTCATATGTTTGAACTGCTGGTGCTTTGAGGGGCTAAGTTTAATAGGGCAATACCTCAAGTGTGGACATCCAACACAGGGCACTGAGGGATGCAAAGGGGGATCCAAGAAGTCTGGGGAGCTCAGATACTCCAAGGTGCAGCAGCACTGAAGGGTCAGGGTTCACATTTCATATGTTTCCATCCATTTTGTGTGCTTAAAGCCTTTTCTGGAGCTGGGTTTAAAATTAGAGGAGAATTTTTCCTGAGTAACTCCTTTTACTGGCGAAGTGTGGGCTGAGAGGGAGGACAGCCCTATTGAGAACTGCTGGTAACCCCTTAATGATGGGGTGAGCGACACAGCCAGGAATAGACCCACAAAGGCTGAAAAGGGAGCTCAGCTTTTCATCCCCTGTTGCCTTTTTTCATCAACCACCTCCCCCACGTTGTGGCTCCAGCACACTGTGGGAACCCATCTTCCACATCAGGCGTATTTGCCAACTGTAGCGCTTCACCATCAGCAGCGGTTTCTGCCTGGCAGACCCCCTGGGAGCTAAACCTATTCCCAGGATCTGAGACAGGGAGACAGCAGCTCAGAAAACCCTCCTGAGAGCAGGTGATGCCAGAGAAGCACAGCAGCCCAAGGCCAGAACCTTGCTGAACATCACTCTCCCTGACCAAGCCCCTCTAGGAACTGGGTCAGGCAGGGAAAAGGCAGGAGTCCTCCAGTCACACCAGTGTGGTGAGTTCCCAGCTCCGAGGTTCCTCCAGCCTACTCTCCCCATCACACTGCCTTGCCCATGTCACCTCTGCCACCAGTGATGGCTCCAGTCCCAGGGCCTGGCCAAAGTTTTGGGCTCCAGTGCTTCAGGGAGCCAGAAACGGCTGAGTACCACAGGACTGATGCCAGGAAGCCTCCGGCTGCAGCTGGTAAACCAGCCCTACTAAGCTGCCCCATGTATGCTCCCTTGCCTCCAATACAGGCACAGCAAGAGCAATGAGGGAATCAGAACCCCAGGCAAAGCTGCAGTGTCATGCTGGGGGAATGGAGCAGCCCATGTTCCCCTCAGCAAGGCAGGAGTACAACTGCAGGCTCAGGGACCATCACTGTTCTTGCATGTAAATGCATCTTGCATTCGTAGCATCTCATGTAGCCCTCCGTGTGATCTCAACCAAAACTCACTTCTGCTCCTGCTGCTCGGCCAGCCATGGAGAACAACCAAATTTACCTTGAGCAGCTCCTTGGGGAAGTCAGTGCCTCCATTGAGTCCCTCCAAGTTGCCAATGAAGTCGGAGCAGGACATTCTCTTCCCAATGTTCTGGGGGAGTCAGGGGGAGAGAAACATCACCGTTACCTTTGGGACAGAGGTCTTTGCTGGCTGGAGCAGGTCCCACAGCCCAGGAACAAACACCCCATCTCTGCAGAGGGGTGAGGGACCAGCCAGGTCACTGGAAGGCTGCTTGCAGGTATGGGGAAGCTGCTGGCTTTGCAGAGACTCCAGGAGTTTTAAATAGTCTCCTTTTTCAAAATTGTGTGCTCCCTGCTCCCAACAGCACCTGGTTTTGGAGTCTCATTCCCACCTTTTCCTGTTCAGTTCTCTTTTCTGTCCTCATTCCACCTCTACATCTTTCAGCTTAGCAAGTCTCCTGCAAAGCCCTGCTCTCTCCTTCATCAGCCCCTCCTCTAATTTAGCCTTTCTTACCTCTCCTCACCAAACACATTAGGGGTGACCAGCTTTTTTGGGCCCAGGGTCCCATGCCTCCTGCTCATGTGGCATTGTCCTCACTCTTCCCTGAGCACCTATAGTTTCAGGGTGGTGAGGTCAGACAGGGGACAGACTGGAACAATGGCAGTGTAACTTACATGTCCATGCAGATCTGTGTTTAGCAGCATCAGGGCGCACGTGAGGGTGTGGGCTCCGTCTGCAGCACAAGCACAGCAAAGGAATTAGAGCTCCCAGCCCAGCCCTGCAGCTGGTGCTCCAGTGCCTCAGCATCTTAGGAAGGCTATGGGGGTCTCTGAGCCTTCAAGACAGTGCTGAGCCCCCTCCTCCCATCCTGGACACAAGGGGACACAGTAGTCACTGCAGTGCTGACAGCCTGCAGGTAAGTAGGTAGGAGGTCTCTGGCTCCAAACCTGAGCATACAAATTCCCTTCCAAGCCTGCTGCCCCTATAGCCAGGCAGTGATGCTGTAGCTAATCCTGCAGACCTCCTAGCATGGCAAGGTAGGACTGACTCTGCCAGCCAGGCAGCCCAAACCTCACCTGTCCCAGAGTCAGCCCAGAGAAGACCCAGAAGCAGACCCATTCTCTGTGAATGCACACAGAAGAGGTGCAAAGACATGAAACAGTACAAAGTGGGTGTCTGTGCTCCCAAAATGCTAGGCACACAAGCTTCCTCACTTAGATATTTCCTGAGCTGAGGGTCTGAGAGCTGGGGGCTATTTGGTGAGGAATGTGCTAAGTGTGTCTCTTGCGCTAGTCTGCTCAAGGTCAAAATTAAGAATGGGTTGAGCCCTAGTTATGCATCATCCAACCAGATCAGGCTTAAAAAAAAAAATCTAAAGAATCTGTCATTTGAGGGAAATGACATACTGGGGCTGTATTCTAAGGCATCGGTATGGGCTTTCTGTCTGCTCTCTGCCTGCTCTCTAGTCTCAGTTTGAGCACATTCACTGAGCTGACAAACACAAAGGCTCCCCTGAAACACACACATGCACACATACACATTCCCCACAGATATGCACAGTTTCTTACCTTCTGAAGAGATTGCATTGGGATTACACTCGTAGTAGCGCTGGGAGAAATGAGCCAGCACTCGCTCTCGCTCTTGTGTCTCTCCCATCAAGGCCAGCTCTTTTAAAAAGGACCTGAAAAAGCAGCAGCAGTGGTGGTCACACATGAAGCCCACTGCAGTATCTGCAACTCACCCTGTGTAGGAATGAAGCTGTGCTTTCTGGTTTTGAGACCTTCCTGTGTGCTGGATGAAGCCCTGCTTTGCACATCCTTCCCTCCCTCCAAACCCACTGTGGGACTGTTCTCCAAGCCCACAGCACCATATCCTGCTGGCACATCGCAGAGACCTACAACCAATCCCAGGAGCTACACTGGGAAAGCAGGTAGGTGTAACAACAGAAGGATTTGAGTTCAAGACCTGGAAGATGAGGTCTAGGTGAACCTGACTGTCATTCAACTGCACTGACCATTGAGTTAAGACCAGGAGTGTTTTTTCTTGGTTGCATGGCTGAGAGACCATGTTGGAAATCACCCTCTACTACTTAAGAGGTAAGACGATGTCCAGGTGGCAGCCATGGGGTCTTCTTGCTCCTGCAGATCTCTGTGTGGTTGCAGAGGGCACAGTCTGTTGGGACCCCACTCTGGTTGGCCACCACACACACACGTACACATACTCAGTTCTGACCTGAGAGCCTGATCCAGACTCATCCCTGTGAACACGAAGAACTTCAGATATTCCCCTGCCACCATCCTGCTGAACTCGTTGCTGAAATAGAAAAGGGGGAGGGTGAGAATGGGATTGACCAGGCCATGGGGACAGCCAAAGGGAGTCGGGTGGATTCCAGGAGACTGGGAGCTCCCCACAGTTGCAAGAAGCTTGCCAAGGACAGAGACACCCCATGCTCCCATGAAACTCAGAGAAGTCACCCACAAATTCACTGGGAATACTGGGCATGTAAGAGAAAATGGAGAAGATATAGAGGGAAGGGCCCAGTAGAGGTCAGCTAGCCACCCCCATGTCCCAGCACCTTAATGAAGCATCCAGGATGCAGTCATGGTAGGAAAGTACAAAAATCTGGATGTCTCCCAGGTTCTAAGACCTTTAGAGGGAACACCTGGTGCAAACATACCAGTCACAAGGAGTGAGTTTTGACGTCCTGCCAGCCTGGTGCCCCACAAAGGCAGCAGCTGCAGGTGCACCGCGGGTGCAAGTGAGCTCCTTGCAGAATGGAACATTCCTTCCAAATACCCACACGTACTTCTTCCCCAAGTGGCGAGCCACATCTGCTTTTTTAAAGCCATCCAGGTTGTAGAGCCTCTTGGCCAGGCGTTTGGCAGCCTCCAGGTCAGCCTTGTGTCCATTGGAAAGGGTGTCCGTGCTGCCCAGGGCCAGCTGCTCCACACTGTCCATCTCCGACTCTGAGTCTGAAACCAGCTGGCTCTGGGGGCGGTCGCTGCAATGGGAAGGGACACTCCACATTAGCCCGCCTACAGATCCCCTCCTCGTTCAGCTTCTCAGGAAATGCATGTTCCTCACCCTGCTTTGGAGACTAGCTACTCACTGCTGGGACCCAGGATGACCTGCACTGGTCAGAGACACTCTGAAGTCAGCTAAGGGAAGGTGTAAGAATGCAGGTTTGGGAAGAGGGGTGGGGTGATGGGACAGCACCAGTGATTGACTGGACTAAGGCACTCAAATCAACATTCATACTGGATATGGAAGGAAAGGACAGCTACTCCAAAGTCCCCCACTTTGAACCTGTGAAACTGTATGTGTGGGCTTAGGCTCTGCCAAGCTCAGCTGTAGCAGAGACACTGAGCAGAAACATGTGCACATCACATGCTGTCCTACAGCTCCGTACTCATTTTTTAATCTGGACAAACTCCTCGTGCTGCTCTCAAGTGCAGCTTCTACCCAAGACAAGACAACTCTAATTCCTTTGTTCACCTTTGCCCACCCACTGATTTCAAAGCACTACACGGATGGCCAGCCAAGGCAGAGAACGATGAGGACAAAGGAAAACCCCTCTGGCCTCCCAGCTCACAGTGGAGTGCAATCTTCTCCAGGCTGCCCATCAGCTCTCAGCCCACCACGCCTTAAATGGCCATGTTAGGAGACACTCTTGGCTCGGCCCCCGAAGCAATCTGACTCAGCTGTGCAGAAGTTATCCCAACCAAAAGCTGGTTGAATCTAATCAACAACAAATGTTAAGCAACTCTGACCTCGCCCAAATTTTCTGGCAGCTCTTACAATGTTCCAGTCTGATTTATTTTTAAAAGCCTCTAATTGAGTTTTAAGAGGCCTGCTCTCCTGAGCCAGTTACCCAGGCCAATCTCCTTGAGGCTCTGCTTTTTTTCAAGAAGGACGAGCCTCCTCCTGCTCAGTGCTGCCTGTCCCAGGGGAGCCCTGCACAACACTGACAGGCTGCCTCATGCCTCGGGAGGCTCTCAGGTGCCATCCTCTCCCCCTTCCTGTCACCTAGCCAGCATGCAGCAGGAGCAGCAGCTCTGCACTCAAACCTGCAGGTCAGACATTTCCCTGGTGAAAGCAGCCCCAACACTCTGCAAGTCCTTGGAGAGATGTGCTTTGCTTGGACCACTGCTGAACTCAGTGGTGCCAGGAGGTGATTGTGGTAAGACCAGGATGGGTGGCTAAGGCAGATCTGTGCCCACTTGGCTCCAGTCCTCCCCAGGGAGACTATCCATCACTCCAATGCACCCTGCTGGAAGCAGCCACAAGAGTGGCCACCATGAGCTCACTAGGTCTGACTCCACCAGCTCTGGGGAGCTCGGCAGGCAGCTCCCAGCATCACTGTCTGCATCATGAGCACACCCCATCCTGTGGGTAATCTCCCACCTGCCTAAAAGCTCTTCTCCTCCCAAAACAGCCACAGCCAAAGGTGCTGCTGGCAGGGGCCCTGGTGCCTGGCTGTGCCTTCACTGTCTGGCAGGGTCAAAGCTGCTCTGAGGGGTGCCTGACACCAGAACAGGCTGGGTGCTGCTGGGCCCAGTGCTGGGCACACACCTGGGCCCCACTTCAGCTCCTTGTGTGACTGCAATAACTGTGACCTCAACCAAGGACAGAGGTCACAGGCTCTTTGATTCCCAGAGGCAGAGGAGATTAATCCATCCCAGCAGCTGGCACCTGCCAGCCATGGGTTGTGGTGACTGCATTTTTTGCTAAAATCCTTATCTGTTATCACAAGGGCACAGGCACTGTCCCCTTTGCAGCCCAGCAGTTCCAAGGGTGCTTTTCCAGCCACAGGCTGAGCTACAAAATGCAAAGCCACCTGTACAACACTCCCCATGCTCTAACTGCATCTCCAGAGCAAGTGGCTGCTCAGTTACCCTCTCAAAATATTTTAATTCTTCTCTGCACCATCCCTAAAACTCCCAATTTCTTTCTGGACCTCATCTATCCTGCCTGAGATGTTGTCCTCCCTCACATGGCCAGTTCCTGGAGCATCCAGGAACAAACCTAGAGCTCCAAATCTCCCACATGACCTCTCTTCCTAATCCGTGGTCCTCAGCTTTCCTATCTAGTGCTGAGCATCCAGGCATGGGGCCATTTACAAAATTTCTCTTGTCCTTCAATACCTGTACTTCCCTGCAGGATCCCAATCTGTGACTACAATTCCTGCATTGCTTCTTGAAATGGGCATGCAGGGATCTCAAAGCTTGAGTCTCAAAGGAGCTCTACCAGTGGAATCTGCTGCTCCCTCCCTCACCAAGTCCCAGAATTGATTTGGTGTTTTACAGCAAAGCATAACCTTGCTCTCAGGATGAGGCACTATTCAACCATGCCAAGAAATAGTTTTTTTCCTAGCACTCAAGGCACTCTCATGCTGTTAAATATGGAGAGTCAGCCTCTGTAGGCTCAGTATGCCCCCTCTGTGGTACCTATCTGCCACCACTCAAAGTCCCACTTGGCTTGGAGAACATGCAGCTTAAAGACAGAAAAACAAGAGCCTGATTCTCAAGTAAATGGAGAGCAGAGCAAGAGACATGTCCATGTCTGAGGTAATTGAGGTTATGCTAATTTTCTTGCCAGTGAGCTAATTGCAGGTCTCAGGGTGAGGGTTTCTTGGTGTATTTAGTAAAGTGACATTTTAGTTTGGCTTGAAGAAGCACTGAGACAATATCTTTTACATTAAATACACACTTAAGGAATAAAGATCAAATTTGATATTATGCAAGCATCCTTGGTGTGCGTGAAATAAGTCATTCCTGAGCAGACACAATGCTAGCTCATCCCTCTCCCTGCTGCTACCACTCACATTATTGGGAGCACAGGTCCCTCCTGTCACCTCAGAGGTGTTTTCTAGAGCCCAGTGTGCTGCAGTGAGGCATGTCTGGGGGTCTCTGCAGGGAAGGAATCACGTGATCCAGCACAGGGCTCAGGGCTCACCATTCTTCACTGACCACTTCCCACCCCAGCTCAGCAGAAGGACTTGTTGTGTTCCCTACCCTGGAAAGCTGCTGCACAATCACAGTCCTGCTCAGGGTCACCATACCAAACACACTGATTCTTCCAGGTCAGATGGTTCTCCAGGGCCCAAATGTTCCTTCTCAGGGCCAAACACTCCTTTCCTGGAGTTGGATCATCATCTCACCCCAATATTCCTCCTCTAGCTGACTGCCTGGAGCCCAGAAGCAGGGACCACAGCACCTTCCCTGGCTGCAATGCAGAGTGTCACTGCAGGAGTCCTGACATCCTCTCTAACTTTCCAACATCAACCAAGCTTACTTGGCACCATGTTCATTCGGTTTTCCAGCAACCAGGAGCAAATCTTCTCTCCTGGATGTGGAGCAGCAAGAAGGCACTAGTTCTGCAAAGCCAGGCCCCAGGGGCTGACCTCTGCCTCCCAGATGCCAGCAGAGACGTATCTGCATGGTGGGACCCTTCCTGCAGCAATAACCTGTTCCCCAGGAGCTGGGGTGTGCTCAGTTAAGCTCCTGTGCTGTCCAGGTCTGTCCTGACACAGTTCCAGGCAAGGTACCTGCTGCAGGAAACTCCTGACCTTTAAGCAATTCAAGTACCTCTTGCGCCCCACACGAGGCTGGTTTCATCCCACACCATGAAGGGAGATGGCAAGGAGCCTGCTGCAAATCCACAAGGGACAGGTGCATGAGGCAAAGTAGCACTGTCTCCTCAATTCTGGAAGGCCCACGTGCATAGCTAGATGCTCATTGCCTCTGCCAAGCAAACCAAGCCTGCCTAATGTTGCTGCTAAGAATGTACCAGACCGGATCTTTGGCTGAGCTAAATGAATGCAGCTCCCTCCCTCGGTCTCAGTGGAGCAACTTTGATTTATGACTGCAAAAATCTGGGCCGGTTCATTCCTCACAGAATTGAAGTTAGGGCTGGGAGGACACTTGAAGGTCAGCTAGACCAGCCTCCAACCACATGCGCGGCTGGTTGTGCTTTCTGGCAGCTCTGGAGTCCAACAATCACCCAGCCACAGCAGCACCCACCAGCATTACTGCTGACAGATCCAGACAGGACTGAACTTTGGGCAGCTGTGCCCCTCCTTGGTCTTGTTTCTCTGCAGACTTCCAGAACACCCCTTGCAGCACCAGCATTCTCTGGAGATGTCTATTTGTCCTCCATCACCCCATCCCACCAGCTCCTCTTGTGAGGGACAAGACTGCTCCTGCAGAGGACAGGGACTGACACTACAATCCCACCAAACAATTTCCAGTGCCAGCTGAGAGCCTTAAATATCCAGTAACTCACCTGCTGGATGGAGGGTGGTCTTCTCCCTCAGAGACACAGATGCCATAGAGTCAGCACAGGAGAACCTGGGTGTCACAGACCCTTGGGCCAAGACCAGCCTAGGGGCTCAGAGTCAGATCCAACAGCTGGAATTAATGCCTAACACATAGGGCTGCATCCCATAGGTGTGTGCTGCTGCTCATGCCTCTGCAGGCAGACCTGCCATCCCTGGGACCCACTGTCCTTTATGCTGTGGTGGGCTGATGTGTTCTGTGTCCTGGCTCCTGCTGCTCTTCGTGGCCTGACAGGGGGGAAAATTCCCCCCAGGCTTGTCCTTTATTTTTTGCTGTGCCAATGCTTGTGGGGAGATCTCTTCATCCTGCATCCTAGCCTTGTCTCCCTACTGTGCTATCACCCCAGCCCACCCCATACCTCCCTTCCCCTATCTTCATCCTTTCCTCAATGGGCACCTTCCACTGCTCAGCTCTCAGCCTCAACCTCCTGCATTACACCCCGAATCCACCCCACGGGGCCCCTAACTGGGCACAGCCCTTCCGGGCATCCTCACCAGCGCTACCTGGGAGCTCAGGCCAGCTGAGAGACCTGCGCTGGCCCTGTGAGGGGAAGGGCACCGGCCCCCCGACCGCTGCAGTAACAAAAGGAACCTTATAAAGAAAGGCAGCGGAGCTGGCTGGCAGGCCCCGTGCTCCAGCACACGCCAGCAGCCGCGCTCCGGCAGGGACGCAGCTCTGACTGCCGGCGCATCCTCCGCCCGGGGCGGCTGCCGGCCCCAGGGGCTGCCCGCTCCTCCCACACAGCTGCGGCTCCAGGGCTGAGCTCTCCCTCTAGCGAGGCTCCAGGCGTGCTGCCCTCGCCGTGGTCTCTGCCCTTTTCACCAGGCGGTTTGCAGCCCCGCCTTTGATGTTTCTGCCGCCTGCCCTTCTTTCCGTCCCACCGCAGGCAAGTCCCGATGAGGTCCCAGCGGAACCTGCCTCGCTCGGGGGGCGAGTCTCGTCTCTTCCCTCCGCGGACAAACCTCAGGGACCGGCACGATTGTGCCCGGGGCCAAGGCTGGCTCCAGAAGAGTGGGATTGCAGGGACGTTGGGCAGCTGGATTTCAGGGGGTTTGCGCCCCCAGAAAGATGCAGGTTGCCAAATTACATTCCTCCAGGGCTGATGCCCCACAGCCCACAGTGCCTACCTGTATAGGACTGGGCAAGCCAGATGACCCTCTGGACACCGGCTTGCAGCCAGCAGCTTGGCCAAGTCCTGCAACTTGGACCTGCAGCTGCAGAAGTCTGCCTGTTGCCACTGAAGCAATCTCTCTGCAGTCCCCAGAGCTGCCCCAGCTCCTGCCCCACCATTTTGCCAGAACTGGATCTGTCCCTGGCTGGACTCCCTGGGTCCACAAGGACTGTCTAGCCCTGGGGGGCTCTGTGTCCACACATGCTCTGCAGAGGTCTATCATAGCCACAGGGACAACCTGCTTTAACTGCAGCTCTGTGCCCAGTGAGAGCAAGGGACCTGCACACTTTCACCTCCTGCCCTAATCAGGTGATAGCCTACTAGCAGAGCTTATGCTGGGGATGTCACTTGTGGAGTGTCCTGCTGTGGGCAGGGCAGGGAGGGGGTTCAGTCTCTTCCATCCCTTTCAACCAAGCCTGCTGGAGCAGGTGCAGGCAGCCCAGGGGAGGCCTTTGTAGGTCTGCACTTAGACATACATCCCACATAAAAGGTCAAGATAAAAGCATGGTCTTAATTAGTATGTGCTGAGGTACACCAGAGCCTTGGAGTAAGCAACAAGGCTGCATGACCCAAGGCCACTGGCTGTGGGGGACACCACATCAGCCCAGAAATGCAGGGGCATTACTGATTGGCCAGTGCTGCCACTGAGGGAGGTGGGAAGTCACAGGCTGCAAGGCTGTCTCCAGCCCGGATCCTGACCCCAACTATTGCAACAGTTAGTAGCAAAGGTTTTGGGGACACAAGGAGGACAGCTACAGGGCAGCCCATGCAGACCTAGACCCACTGGTGTTCATCACCAGTCACACCAAAGCCCAGCAGCCTGAGGTCACCTCTGCCAACCCTGAGACTGCCAGACAGTGTAAAGCAGAGTCTCCACCACAGTCCCCCTGCCAGGGGTCCCCCGTCTACCTGTGGTGATGGCAGTCTGTACTGCTTGTGACCAGGGACAGTGGTGAATGCTGTGCTCTGGCCCTGCTGGCACAGGTGATGATGCAGTATAGCAACTGCCGAGGTTCCTTAACTGCTTTCCTCATCAATTTCCATTGAATACCCCTTAGTGGGTGAATCACAAGAATAAGCTCTGCTCGATCAGATCAGCCCTGCCAGTCATCAGGATCTGCTGGTTCCAGTTCTCTGATTCTGAGGAATCAGCCCAGCCATTTCTTCCTCAAACTGGCAATCTTCAGCTTCGTGGTCAGCTCCACTGAGACTCTAGAAAGTCGGTAGCACTTCTACTAGTCGGTAGTGATGGGGAAGAGGAAACTTCTTGGACCTCTCCCTTGCCAGAAACCCCTGCCTCCTGAGGACTGATCCTGCAGATGATGGGCTGTCTGCCCCTGGTGCCACATTCCTTCCCTGCTTCCCAACCTAGTTCCTGCTTCCAGCCGCAATCTCCACTCCTTTTTCCTGCACCAGATGGCAGATTCCAACCACACCTGTCTCTCTGTCCACTGTTGCCTGTGGGACTGTGAGGGGAGGCTCACTCCATGCTGGGGAGCAGAGAGCTGGACTGCTCCCTGCTAGGGGCCTTCAGCAGAGTCTTGCTCCTCCACACCTCATTTCTCCCTGTCTTTCCTGCAGTCTCTGCTTCAGACCACCACTGGAGCCAGGGCACCTGCTCACCTGCTGCAGGGCAGCATGGCAGATCAAAACAGTCCAGGACATGGGCAAGAAACAGGGCCTGAACTGGACAAAAAGAAGCGCTGTGCAGGGACCTTGATAACCAAGGAAATGGTTTCTGATCAGGGAAAGGTAGTTGCTTGGGGCTCTGCATGCATGTGTAACAGAAGGTGAGACTGGCAGTTATGGTGCTATGGGAAGCCCAGGCCTTGGGGTCCCCAGGCCAGGGAGCACAGTGGGGTCTGCAGCTGCATTTCCCCTGTGCTCCTCTGTCACCAAAGCAGAGGTACTCCTGCCGGAAGAGGAGATGACAAGAGGCTCAGCAAAGATCTCGGGCAGCTTGGGGGATATACAACATCCCTCCACAGCCTGTGTTGCAGCACTGCTCTGAAACCTGAGCTAGGAGGCGAGTACCGCACCACAGCATCCTCGGCACTGCCAGCATGCTCTGTGCTCCATTGACTATAAACCAGTGAGGAATAATCTCTGTTAAACCACCTCATTGCTGCTCCTGCTGCCAGCTGCGTCTCTGCACCCTCACACCTGCCTGTGCCCCTGCACTGCCATGCTGTGGCATCCCATGGACAGTTAGTCAGATACTGTCCTTTTGGTTTCTCCAGGGTGCTGTGTTTCAGTCCCTTGCCTTGGCACAGGAACAGGAAGCCAATTCTTCCTGCAGAGAGCACTGATCACTGGTTGGATACTGCCACCCTTCACTGCCATGTGCCTCCCAGACATGACCAGTTTTACTGCACAAATCTTGTCAGGCCTCTGTGCTACCACATCTCTGGCTTCAGTGTTCCAAAGAAAGGGAAGGCCCAAACCAGCTCCCCTTTGCCCCAAGGGCCTTGGACTGACTCAATGGCCATGGAGCTGATGCAATATCCCACTCTCCTCTCTTGACTGCAGACACCAGAGAAAACACAGAGCTTGGATCTTCAGCTGGCCACTCCAAGCTGAGCCTACAAAGATGGAACAGACTGTGACCAGAAGTGACATAGGTTTGGTGTGGAAAAGACCAATGCCTGGAAAGTGGATGAGGGATTTAGGATGTTCATCTCTGCCCACCATCTTCCAACATGAAGAAGGCTGAGGAGGTTCAGGAAGCCAGAACAGGCACAAGACCATGGGACTCTTGCCTTTAAGAAACAAGTGGCTGCGGTGCAGATGGCAAGGGATAAAGTCCCCAGTAGGGAAACGCTGTCAAATTTCTACTGGTAGTCAACTTCAGACTGGCCTCTCCCCATACCATCAGTCTGGCAGATTCTGGACTGCCTTGCAATGAAAACCACCACAGGATTGAAGTTCTGGCATTCCCTGCTTGCTTGGCTGAAGGAAACCTCACAGTCCTCCAGTACCTACAAAGCTGGCAAAGATGAAAAAGGGGTTGTGCTCCCATCCAACACACCCACCACAATACCACAGTGATCACTGGCCTGAGCAGCCAGTGCCTAGAAAATCTAGCACATGCAGGCCTGACCCTTCCCCAGCAACACAAGTTGGGCTCTGGCTGCAAACCAGACCTCACAGCATTAGATTCCACACCTTAATGGCTCAGCTGGACAGCAAGCAACTTTGGTCACTCACCTTGTGTTGGAGGCCAAGGGAGTGCCAAAGCTGTCCTCTGAGCGGCAAGGGCTGTGCCGAGTGCCCTTCCTTCGTCTCCCCCGTTCCTCCTCCCTCTCTGTCCAGGGGGCATCTGTGGCTGAACTGGTCCCAGAGTCCGGCTCCAAGTGAGCCAGAGGAGCAAAGTTCTCCTCAATCACCTTAGCGCTGTCTTGGATTTTTCCCTGTATTTCTGGGGTGAGGGTTGGGAGGTCAAAAGTGAAAAATGTCCCATGAGTATGGGCTGGGGAAGAAAGGATGTCAACGGAGTCCAGGCTGGTATAAGATGTGCCTTTGGCTCGATGGGACTCCATGATATTCTCAAAATGCTTGCTGAAAGAGTCCATGCCATCCTTGGAGAGGCTGTGCCCTAGAAGGAAGGGCACTGGAGACTTGAGCATACCCTGTGTGTCTCGGTCCATGATCCTAGAGGGAAAGAAAGTGAGAAGAACTGATCATTGAAGAGCAAGGGGTCAAAACTCCCAAACAAAAGCCCCCACACTGCTTCAGAAGGAAACTGAGAAGGGTAGGAATCTCTTCTGAACATCTGTAGATCACCAAGGAAATGCCTCGCCTGCCCAGGACACCATGGGAAGCAGGACTGGGCTGGCCTCCCTCCAGACATATGCTTCTCCTTTAATGCGCCACAGACTTTTGTTCCTTTAGTGGCTCATCCTCATAAGAAGCTTATGAGATGGCTACTGCTCCCAATCACTTGACTTGAGCTTAGATCCAATAAAGGGCTCATGTATGAGAAGCAGGATGTGGTTCTTCTCCATTTCCAACCAAATCTGGAAGTGGCTGAATTTTTCATGAGCCTTCAGAGGTTCTATCCCCAAGAAGGCTCCTCCTGAAGCTGCTCAAGACAGCATGACACTTTCCTCAATGAACCTGCACTGTGGTCACTGACTACTATGCTCAGAGCATGACAACACTCACCTGCAAGGTCTTGCTGGCTGTTTCCACAAGGTGATGTTGAGTGCCTGGAGACATGTGTGACTGAGAATAAAGTGATACGGAGTTCCAGATTTCCCCAGGCAGCACAGAGGGAGCCTCAAATCCATCTCTGGGCTTGGGGATCTGAGCTGGCCATGCTCTAGAGGCCATGATTGGTCCTAGCTCATCATCTTGTCAGGGATCAGCCCCACAGAAAGACCCAGCCTGTCTCCAGTGCTTGTCTGGGTCTAGCCCAACACAGAAGTTTCTACACCCTGAAGCCCGGAGTGTTTTGTCCTGTAAATGAGGTGAACTACAGCCTGCCCACCTACCTGAGTATGTGACAACATGGATGTTTCCAACCCAGGGAACATAAGTGCTTCAGCAGTACAAGCACAAACGCAGCCTTAAAAGCCTACTTTACTCATAAGCTGCTATCATTTTATTAAAGCAGCAGAAAAGCACTTGTTATGCCACTCTCTTCTCTGATTAAAGGAGAAGAACTGCTCCAGCCTGTCATAACATTTGTTATGAACAAACAGCTTCCTACAGAAGGCTCAGAAGATGCGTTGCTGTAACACACACCAAATTATTTTCAGTCATTAGCCTTCACATGCCACTCAAAAATCTCACCCCAATTACTTCAGCAGGCCAAGAGCTGGCAGCTTGACTCTCCCAGAGTGCCAGCTGGTTTCAAGGGGAGTGCAGTGAAGCCAGACACAGGTACACAAGGCAGGGTGCAAGGTGATCTCACCCATTCACCAGTGTTTCCCTGGCTCTGCAGCACCACGTGACACTTACAATTCCTGTAGGAGCCCCAGCAGCAGCCATTTCTGAAGTGGCTTTTGGTGAGGACAAGGCAGAAACGATTTCTTTAATAACTACAGATGTGCTTTACAGATGCAAATGTGCATTCTCCATCCTTCCCACCCAGACTCATGTACTAAACCAAGCTAATGCTGCTGACCATTTTGCACCTTGATTCCATGAGGAGGGCGAAAACTGTGCCAGGGAAGACAATGCCAGCAGACTGGCAAAGGCATTTTGGAAGGAATCTTGTTTCCAGGAGAGGTAGGTGGGCTCATTTTTGTGATCAAGTATATTGCCATCAAGCCGCAGAAAAACCATGGCTGGTTTTGTCCACACCATCCAAGCTCTGGAAACAATGTCTTCACCCCAAAATATCAAGAACAAAGCCATTCAGTTCCAGAAGGATATAGTCACAGCAGCACGGGAGCAATATTGCCTGCTCAGACCCAGATGCTTCATTAGCTCCTGCTGCACTTCCCAGCTCCTCCATGCTCTGCCCTGGTCCCCCAGGAAGGGTCACTGCATTGAAACCAAGCCAGACAAACCCAGCTGAGAGGAGCAGAGGAGAGAAGGAGATGCAGAAGCTGTAATCAAGCATCTGTGCAAGGGTGACAGGCAGCAGGAAAGCAAATAGGTTTCCAGCCTTGAGCTGGTGCAGGAGAGGCAGTGAGCCTTCCTCAGGAGAGCGCCAGGCAGACATGGAAGGGAAGCAGATCCGGGAGCCAACAGTACCTCAGGCAAGGCTCTGAGTATGGGATCTGAGCAACTGGGCTTCTGATGCATCTGATGGCTGATGGAGGGGAAGGGGCTCACCACACTCTCCCTGCCTGCAGAGACATGGTGTTGCAGAGACATGCCATCCCTGGCAAGGGGGAAGAAGAGAGGAAGATCTCTTCTCTGGCCCTCAGTGCTTTTAACTCTCTGCGAAATGCTCCTGTGACCCTCCAGACCCCTGACTCAGCCATGCCCCACTCCTCCAGCTCCAGGCTCCTCCAGCCTGCACAGGCACAGCAGCTGCTGTGTGAGGATGCCAGCTCAGTTCAAAGAAAGTGAGACTGTTCAGCACTGTCCAGCAGCCTCTAGCTTTGTTCCTCTCTCAACAAAGCTCTTGTACCTGTCTCACCAGCTCCTTGCAGGCCCCCCAGGCTCCTTTGCACGACTCCTCCTGCAGCGTGGCAGCAGCCTGCTCTTTGGGCTCAGTGTCCTCAATCTGTCCCACGCTTAGGCACAGGTACGGACCACAGGTACTGACCACAGGTACTGCAGTCTCCCCAGACTGTCCACACTCTCCTGCCACATCCAGGCCCTCATGCTGTCCCCTGCCCACCCACAGGAACTGCAGGCCCCTCCCCTGCTTATTGCCAGGCCCCTGCCAGCATCACCCTGAGGTCCCTTCTGCAGCCCGAGCCTGGTGCTCCATCCAGGAGCATCACCCCAAGCTGTGGCTCTGTGGCCACTTTGGGCTCTGGGACAACACATCAGAGGCTTGATGCAGGTTAAGCACATGCTTAAGCATTTGATGAGATTGAGACCATTTTGCTAATCCCCAACAAGGTTTGCCCTGTGGCTATTTTCTTGCCAACAAGCAGCAAGCACAAAGGCTCTGGAAAGGCTTCCCAAGCAGCAGATCTAAGGGCTTTTCTAGGCAAGGCTTGCAGGGAGAAAAGGCATCACTGTCTCCCATCAGCCCTCTGTGCTCTCCGGGGAGCAGAGCATTCCCTAGCAAAGCCTCTTCTCTCTTATCACCCCAAGGCATCCATGCTGAGGGCCAAACCAGGCTCTTCCTATAGCTTAGCCAGCGTGGCTGCTGATGCTCAGGGAGGAAGGGAATTGAGCCTGCTCTCACTGACAGGTCTTGGCTCTCTGGGACTAATAGGAATAAAGACAGTAAAAGCTTAGACTAGTCATTAGAGCCAGTAGATATAACTCTGAATATATTCAGGAAGCAGATTTGCTGGAAAAAGACAACATTTCTTCCATCTCTTTTCATGTCTTGTTTGATTTGGTGTTGATTTTTTTTTTGCTGTTAGCATACTCTCTTATTATGGGAGGGTAAATCACAAAAGAAATTCTGAACTTTGGCCAGAATATGAAGCACAACAGTGTAGTACCGAGCCAAAGTCCCCCTTGCAAAGGGATCTAAACCCTTAAAGCTAGATTTTCAAAGGGATGTACATGTCTAAAAGCTGAAAATCAGCATCCAAAGGCACTTCAGTGGTTTTGTAGGGCTGGTTCTTCCCAGCAACCAGGACAGGCCTGGGGTTCAGCAGTTCCTGCAGCAGCAGAATGGTACCAGGTCCAGGAACCCAGGATGGCTTCTTCATCCCCCCAGCTTCACCCCTCCTGGGAGCAGGCAAAGCAGAAAGCTTGAAGAAGAAAACATCAATACTGGTGACTGGTAAACAGGGATAAGGACTGCAGCTGCAGAGCTCAAAACAATGTGTAAGCAAAAACTCAGGGCTGTGATGCAGGGACTGAACAAGCTTGCAATTTGAGGCTCGTGATTTTCAAGACACTGTCTACAGGGTCTGCACTTACCAGGGAAATAATCAGGGGTCTGCAGGGGAAAAAAAACAACTGGTCTACAAAGAAGCTGTGCCAAATGAACATGACACCCCCATACACACATTGGTAATTATACTAGGAGCACCATCTTTTAAGAGCAACAGTGGTTGTTTAAGGACACATCCAAGCTCTGAGCACTGGCTGGGGAGCTACAGTATGGTGTCTCAGAGGACAAAAAACAAGTTTAGGCTTACAGCTCATGCAACTCACAGTGGCCTCAAAGATATTTGGAAACAAAATAACACTAAAAAAATTTTACAGCAAATTTAAGAACTTACAATAAATTTACATCTTACTCAAAACATTCATTTGGAAAAAAAACCCCACATTGCAAATGGCTTATTTTCAGCTTTTCTCTAGAACCCAAATTTTTGAGAACTGGGGGGCTGGCACGTACTTGTCCCATCCAGTGGAGATGCAAGGGCTGGACAAACTGACAGGAGTTCAGCTCCCCTTGTGATGCACGCCTTCCCTGCTTGTTAGCTCAGCACCTTCATTCTTTTCCTTCCCAGTGCAGGGGCACTATCATATTAATGTATTATTAATGTATGTTTTTCATTATTTTTAACCTCTGCTGACATCAAAACCTGCCTTTTCTTTTCCTCCACCTAAATGCTCCCCACCTACCTTCTGCACAGCTAGGTAAGTTCATGCTGCCATGTGGCATCCCAGGCATCACCCTGGTTTTGCACTTCCCAGACGAGACCTGTCCCTACTCCTGTGGATAATTTGCTGATGATGCTGAACCTTCTCTCCTCACTCAAGACTCTTGACAATGCACATGTCAGAACATGCCTGCACAGCTCCTTTCCCCTCCAGGTGGCTGTCCTACACAGTGCTCTGGACCTGATGATGCCCATCACTCCTGATGGTAAAAACTACCACTCCAGCAGAAACTCCATGGACAGAATTTCATGCCACCAAGCCAAAATGCCATCTCCCATATGTGTTAAGTGCCAGTGCCTGGCACGTGCCAGCTGGGAGCACACTTGCTGCCCATGGGTAGGCAACTGAATGATAATCTTGGTGCCACCCACTCCATCAGCCTCCCAGCACAGGGTGTTTTGCCACACATGTAAAAAATGACACAGAAGGCAACAAAATGCTTTTTTGATCCCAGTGTATCCTCTATGCTTTCCCAAACGTGGCAAGTACCTAATGAGGCTGAGCAAATGGAACTGCTCCCGCTGCTGGAGCACAGTCATCTGTGGGTAGAAGGACAGCCCAGCAGCACCTGGCAGCCCAGAGTAGCTCCAGGATGCAATCCTTGTTCTGGTGTCCTGACACGGCCACCCCAACACCTGGCAGCACTGTGGCAGGATGCAATTGACCTGGCAGGACTCATGCTGGGAAGTCTCGACTCAGCTGGGCAACCTGAGCTGCAGAGCACACCCAGGTGAGTGAGGCCCATGGCACATTGCCCAGTACTGGATCTCCTGTGTTGGGTTACTCTTTCCACAGGGCAGTGAGGGTCCCCTCCCAGTCCTGCCCCCAGCCCCAGGACCCCATCTCACCCCCATGCACAGTTTGCATGTTGTTACTGGGATTTTTGCCTCAGACACTTCAGCAGAGCTTGTTTTGCCATGCGGGGTACAATAAGGAGGGTGAGAGGAGCTTTTTGCCCTTGCACATGAAGCCTCACCTTTCCCTGTTTTCCTTCCTCATCGCCTCAAACACCTCATCGTCCTCGTCCACATCCCTGTCCTGCAGCCCATCCTTGGAGCAGCTGGTGCCTGGGGCGGGTGGCTCCTCTGGTGTGCTGTTCCTCCTGCCTGGCGTGCCCACAAAACTTGGGTTGCTCTCACTGTCCTTCTGGCTCTCAATTGCTGAATCCACCTCCTCCTTCTCGGCCAGGATATCATCGATGTTGGTTTCACGATAGCACCTCAGTGGCACAGTGTCCAGGTCTGTCTCAGAGTACTTCACTGTCCTCCTTATAATCCCAGTTTCACAGGAGCCAGACTTCTGGCTGCCCAAAGGAGACACTTCTATCTCCACCTCCACATGGCTCAGGCTGTGCTCAGGTACCAGTGCTGGTGGCTTGGCTGGCACTGGGGAGACAGACTTCTGGGGGAGTTCAGCCAGGGGAGCGGAGTCAGGGGCAGAGGAGCCTGCAAGGAAGGCCCAAGCATTCAGTGCTATGGGGAGCTNTACCATGTTGAGGGACACAGGAGAACAGTGAAGAGGTGGCAGAAGGAGAAAGAGTGCAACAGGCAGATACAGGCTGTCAGTGCTAGTGCATCTCCAGCCAGCCCTAAGACCTAATCTAAACCCAAAAGCTCTTCTGCAGAGGCAGCCAGGGGCTCCTTTGCATGGCCACACGTGACTTTGCAGGGAGGTTGGTACACACACAGTCTGACCCCAGGAGGACATAGGCTGGCCAGTCTTGGGGGAATCTCAGCTCTTTGCTGGGCACTGAGAAGACCCAACAGATGGGCAGCCCCAGTGCAAGTCCTGCCACAATACAGACTTAAAAGGAGGGGTGGGCCAACTTGATGGCATCTGCCTGCGACTTCTTACCTGTCTTTGGGGTATCTGAGGAGCCATAGAAGAATTCCCACTTGGCCTTGGCAATGCGCTGGGCATGGGCGGAGCTCTGCCGGGGATACAGCCAGGTGCTGCCCTGCAGAGAGGAGAGCAATGAGTGGGCAATGCATCCTCAGGGCAGAGCACATGCCCAGTGTGGCAGACCCTGGTACCTACTTGATGCCGGGGCTCTGGCTTCAGGGGGCTCCTGGCGAAGGTGGGGAACTCCTCTGGCAGCCCATTGGATAGGGATCGGCAGAGGCAGCTGGTGTCAAGGGCACAGAGTTCCTTCCCGCAGGGACGTGTCCCCCCTGGGGTCCTGCCCCCGGCCAGGAGCGGGTCAGACGCAGACGCCTCCAGCTTCAGCGTGTGCAGGAGCCGCTCCTGAGGCAGGGGCTGGGGCTGGGGGGATCCCACATCCCCTCCGAGCTCCAGACTGCGGCTGAGGCTGTGGGGGCCATTCTCCCAGCGGAGATGGGGGGTTGTCGGGCAACCCAGCGTCCTCACGCTGGCCTTCTCAATGAAGCGGAAGGTGACCACAGAGCTGCGTCCCTCTGGGGCTGGCAGACTGCGGCTGCCCGGCGAGGCGATAGCTGGGCTGGGCCGGCCCCACCGTGGAGTGCAGGGGGCAGTCAATCGCCCCGTGCCCGGGCAGCTCCCAGTGCCAAAGGGCACTGCCTCGGCCGGCCTGCGGGCCAAGGAGCCAGTGCTGTTGTAGAGGCCGAGGGGGCAGCGGCGGGCATCGGGCGCCAGGCCCTTGCGCAGCAGGTGGAGGCGCCCGGCGTTGAGGTTGGGGCTGAGGCAGGGTGGGGGGCTGCACCTCCCCGCCTCGGGGCTTCCCCCCACCAGCCAGGGCCTCCGGTTCACCCTGTGGGCAAAGGGTGGGGGAGAGGCGGTGCAGCCCTCCTCGGTGTGGAAGCGGACAGGTGCCCCTGCTTGGGCCATCCTGCCAGAAGAGGGCACAGAGGTGTCAGGTCCGGAGCCCAGCAGGGTGGCACAGGCACAGCAAGGCAGGTTCCCAGCACCCCTGAGATGTCTGAGACAAGGGGCGATGCATCCTCAGGCAGCCCTGAAATAAGGGAAAGGAGCTGGTTAGGGAAAGGAAGGAACAGAAAGAGTCTGGGGCCATGGGGACAACAACCCAAAGGTGCCCTGCCCTGGTGGCAGACGAAAGATATGCTCCAGGTGAGACAGCCCCCAGCAAATCCCCTCCTGCTGCAAGAAGCAGGCAAGGTTCATCAAGGGCATCACACCAGCACCACTGCAGGGATGCTGGCAGCCCTTTGCTTGATCCCCAGGCACCCAGAGTGTTTGCTTTCTCCCCAGGGTGTCAGGATGCTCAGGCACTTTCCCCACAGTTCAGCACCCCAGATATTGCGAGAAAATGCACTATAAAATGGGTTTCATTCATTCTGCTTTAGGCTGAATATATTTACTACCCACAGCCTACAGCCTACTAAAGTAAGGGGGGGGGGGAAAGTATCTACTGCATCACTGAGACATCCTCCAATTATACTTGCTCTAGGAGTTTAATATGAGCAGCAAGGGCAAGGAGCCACTGTCTTTGGAGGTCAGCCTGGGCTTAAACTGTGTCACACCAGCACATGTCGCAGCCACTACTGATGGCGCAGACAGAGCTGTCAACACCAGTAGATTCAAAAAGCAGTGGTAACAGACAATCCCAGCCTGGGGGAACACAGCAAGCCTGCCCTGCACATAGCTCACTCACCTGCCTGTCTCTGCCCAGAGACTTTAAACCCAGAGATGTGACCAGCCACCCCACAGCAGCAGGTGGGTGGCTGCAGGGAAAGGCAGGACCCAGAGCCCTCATCAACCCCACTGGCAGGGCGGCTGACATTTTTCTTTCTCCTAGTGGAGCTAAAACTTGTACTTATCCTTCCCTGAGTTTCTTCCAATTCCTAATGTGCAGAGAAGACTGCCTTGGCTGCTTGTGCCTTCTGACAGATGCCAATATACTGAGCCCCTCACTTCGATCATTTGAAAGTGAGAAACCATATGCCAGCTGCAAACAGGAAAGCATGATTTTCTTCTCCCTGTTTCTGAGTGCAAGCCAGACAGGACTAAATTCCTAATGGAAGTGGGGTTGAATTTTCAAGTGTTTAGGCTCCAGAGATGCGCAGACAAAACTATTAATGAAATAATCCAAACCACACCTGTGGGGTAGGCGCCCATTTATCTGCACTATCACACTGCTGAAAAAATCTGTCATGCTGAGCAACAGCAATCTCTAATTGACTTACTGCAAATTTTATTCTCCTGATTAATTTATCATGTACTGTTTTTACAATATTTTTCTCCTGTTATGGTTGTGTTCACATTCAGGGTTGCTGAAGTTAACTGCTAAATAATAAAGATGCAAAGTTTATATATTTCAAATGAAATCCTACTTTTTATCTCAATGCAGACTGACACATATGTCAAGGAAAAATCTTATCTCTAGAAATAGTTTGCTTTCATTGTAACATAGCAAATCTACAAAAACCAGCCTATGTCAAAACATGTGAGTTATTACTACGATAAATGGGATAAGCAGAATGTCCTCCTGGTTATTAAAACAGAATTATCAAATTTAGAGTAAAGGCTGTGGCTGCCTTTGACCCACCAAAGCTGGATGGCTACACCATGCAGTGGAGTGTGCTTTTCTTTATTAATGAAAGGTAAAAAGCACAAATGCAACTGAGATGAAAAACCAGTGATGGAATGAGTTGCAGCTTCCTGCTTGCTGATTTCAATTGTGAATCAAACGGATGCTCCTTAAATCACTGTGATGAATGGGCTGGGCTGTAAAGCACTGGTGGGCTGGAGAAAGCCCTGCTGGTCCTTCTGCCTAAAGGCAGGAGAAGTCCTGCAAAGAAAATCTCACAGGGTGTCTGCCTGGGCAACCCTGGGCACGCATTCAAAGAGAAAAACTCAGAAGCTGCAGTGTGATAGCCAGGGGCTGCACATCATTGGGGGATTAAATTTTTCCAACAAAACATCTCACAAGGAACTTGTTCCTCCTGGCTGTCTCTTCTTAACGGCCAAAGGAATGTCCAGAGATGCTTCTTGGGCGTTGCTTTGAGCCATATCCAGTGCAACAGGGGATGGCTGCTCCCCATGCAGGCGCTTGCCTGGCGGAATGGGGTGATGCGGAGCGAAGGCAGCAGGCAGCAGGAACTGCTTACGCTGCGGGGGAAGCACACACCCACGCCACGGGAGTGTGGGGACAAGGCGTAGGAGCTGGGGGAGGATGAGAAGAGATTGGGCAAAGAACGGGATAGAGATGGGAGAGAGGCAGGAGGTGCAGGGCTGGGCTTAAATTCACACGGTGGGCCGTATTTGTGTGCTGGACATAGAACCTTTGGCAGGGAATGGGGGAAATCAGCCTGTGGCTGCCTGACTACCTGAGCGGGCTAGGGCAGGAGATGATTCTGCCCTCCCGAGGGACACAGAGCAGTTTGAGGGGATGAAGTGGTGACCGAAGCAGTCACCTGGAGGCCCTGAGGCTGTGGGGCAAACCGGTGACCTCTTTCTGGCATGGTGTCTAGGCAGGGGACGTGTCCCCACCTTGGAGCCGAGGCTGAACATGCTCTTCACTACCCGGCCCCCCCTGCTCGGCTTCCCTCACCCGGCACCTCCCGTCTTGGCGGGATCAGCCCTGAGTGGATGTGACATCCATCCGGATGAAGAGGGAGCACCCCCTGCCAGGGGGGCCGGCGGAGCCGCCCGCCGCGATCTCCCTGCCTGGGTATCGGCCCCGCGCCNTCGGGCGCGGCGCGGTACAGTACGGCACAGTACGGTACAGTACAATACAATACAGTTCGGTTCGGCACGGTACCGTGCAGCACGATGCCGCCGGCCGCAACCCGCCGCTCCCTGCCGCGCTAATCCCGGCCCGGGCCCGTCACTCCGCCCCGCTGACAGCCGCGGCAGCCAATGGGAAACCCCCGCCGGGCGCCGCGCCCCGCCCCACTCCGTGGCACCGGCACACGAGGAGCGGCCGAATTCACACCGGGGTGCGTGTCCCCATCTGTGGGCAGGCCGGCGAGTCCCCCACCCGTGTAGCATCCTCGACATGCTCGGGTCCCGGTGTGCACACCTCCCGTGCCAGTGTGAACCTGGCTTCGTGCACGGGCAGCACTGGCAGTGACCCCGGATGCCGGTGCGCCTGTTCCAATGCCACACCGCTCACATCCCCGTGTCCTGGCGTGCGTTTCTCCGTTCTTCAGCGTGCATATCAACATGAACGGCCTGTCCGTGCTCAGCTGCATGCAAGTTACTATGTGACCACTGGCACCTGTCATGCATGAGCATGCACGGCCTGTGCATTATGCCCTATACCGAAGGGTACCGGCTCCCCTGTGCCCCACCATTGCTTAAGAACCACGAGGATGAGAAGACAAAAGCTGCTATGTGGTCCAGGCTACCAACCAACATCAGCAAGTCCTTGCCTTAGAGCACAGGCCCTGTGCCAGGGACTTAACTCTCCAAAGGTCATCACCCTAAGCACCCAGCCATGGGTGCCAAGGTGTCTCTCAGGCCACCAGGAACTTGAAAGCGCGGTGTCACTAGGCACCCCAAGGATGGTAAATGCCACATGAATCTCAGGAAACCACTTCTAGAAACAAGGGGGGGAAATCGCCTATCCTTTGTCTCCTGCCTAGGCATGGGGACTCCACTGGCACCAGTGGCACATGTGAGTAGAGCTCACATGGGACAGGTGGGTACCAAGGTGAGGGGTGCTGTGGCAGAGCTTCAGGAGCCTATGCTGCCAGTGCACTGGGTCTGCATGTGGCAGCCACTGGGACTGGCAGCCAGCACTTTGTGCCCTCAGAGGGTTGCCAGATCGATTTGCTATTAAACAGCACTTTATTACCCAGCCCAGCAATCATTATTAAATGTGTGTGAGACAAGAGGCCCAGGGGAGCTAGAGCTTCACGTGTACATCGTGTCTGCAAGAGAATTTGGGAAAAGCTGCCTCTCCTTGCTGCTTTCCCTGCCTGCAGCAAGCCCAGCTCCAAGCTCACCTGCCCCCACTGTCACCCAGAAAGTGTGTCTCCTTCTGTCCTCCCAGGCATGGGGAAAAAGCATCAGGCAGGGCAGGCTTTCCTCATATTTAATGCATCAAAGTGCTGCGATTTTCTCCTTCCTTCTCCAGGCTTCTGCCTATGAGGGGCCTCTCTCCCTCACACTGAGGACTGTGGGACTCAGCTGCCTTACACACAGCCGGCTTTTCTGGCAGACTCCAAGAAGCTGGGCTAATTAGGGGCCTCACTACTGAAGGATCAACGACCTGATTCCTTCAGCAGCTTCTTGATGGCAGGAGGGCGGGGAGGGGGAAGGCTTTTCTCTAAGCCACAGCCGGAGTGACAAATTTAACCAAGTGGAAGAGCTCAGAGCTTTCCCAGTGTGTCCGTACCAGGACAAGGCAAGTGTCTGTGCCTTCCCAGCACCTGCAGGCAGCCTTGCTGAGAGCTGCAGAAGGTAAGAGAGAGGTCTTTTCTTGCCACCCTGACTGGAGATCCAGACCGTTCATAGAAGACACATTTCTGTCCAAAACATGTATTTTCCCTGCCATAGCAGTAGCTGTTGCTCTCCCTACAGTGTCCTGCTCCATATCCCCACTCATCTTCCCACAGCCCTAAAACTCATGAAAGATGTGTGCACATACATGGGTCTGGCCAGCACTGACATAAGCCTCACTTGGATCAGGATTTTTCAGGATTTAGCCCTGTCTCTCCTGATCCCTCCTGCTGTGAATCCCTCCACAGCTGATGCAGGACAGGAGGGAGCAGAAAACCCCTCAGGCAGATGACAGAAGGGGAAAAGGTGTGCCCCACACTTCACCTCCCAGCCCCGATCCAGTGGGCTTAGCTAGAGAGATAGGAGTGCAGTGCACTTGGAACCCTCTTACTATCATTTGGGTACTTCAGGACCTCCAGTCCTTGCCTGCAGGTACCACATCCTTCCTGTATTAGAATCCACTCAGCTCCATGTCATCCCTTTCAGTCTCCTAGGTTATGCAACAGGGAGCTTCCAGGAGTTTGCTAAATATTGCAGCACTGTTCTTGGTCATCTTAATAAGTCTTCAATACAGTTTTCCCTCCCAAAGGCAGAAGGGTCTGCCTTCATCAGGGCAGCACAACGATGAACTTCCAGCTTGGAAGACATCAACCTGACCTGTCATATTGTCTGAACAACTGCACAGATCTAGGTGAAATTTGCGTGAAGAGGGGTTAGACAAGAGCTCTTTCCCCCAGGTGGCTCCAGGAGACACTCATGCTCAGCTTGCCCTGAGGCACATGGATCAGTCTCTAGCAAGGTGCTGCAGCTCCAGCTCCACTTGGGGTAAACATTGTAGTGCACCCCAGGGCTGCTTCTCTGAGCCTAGGGGGGCTATCAGAGCCATTTCCTCTCTTTGTGCTAAAGGCATTGCAAAAGGGTACAAGGCTGTATTCTGCCTCACTGCTGCCAAAATCAGTGGGGCCATACTGTAGCCTCAGGGCACAGTGCAGGCCTGCAAGGGGGGGTGACAGTCACTCCATTAACAGATGGGCTCTTCTCACCCAACTGACTAGAAGCATCATGGAAATAGCAACTCCAGCCACACAGGTGATGAGTCCCAGTGAAAGCAAGGGAAGCTGAACTCCCCTCATTTCTGCACTGAGGGCTCCAGGGCAACCAATTAGGTTGCATGTGTTCCCTCAGGGCCTAGGCATAACTACGTGGTTCTAATTAATGCCTTCTACCTCCAGTGCCAACACCCAACCACATCCTAGTCATATATTAAAAACACCATTGCAGCACAAGCCAAGTCCTTAATGGGCTGATACACTTATCAGTTATTCCTCTAAGCTTGCAGTTAAAGGTAAATGGAGAAAATACCCTCCTTGGACAGTCCTAAACAAATGCTGTTTTGCAGCTTAGTCAGGACAAAAAGAGTGTTGGACATCCTTCCTGAAGCCCCTTCCACCTAAACCTGGAACAGGGGAGAGCAAACCCATACTGTCCCATGTCTCTTGCAGCTGCCCTGTGTGGGACACTCATGTGGGACTGTGGCAGGATTTTTCAGGGTGAAAGACATTCTAGAAGAGGATACAGACTGCAAAATGTCTTACCAGAGAGAAAAGCCCATGTGGACTACAGTCTACATGAGGGATAGCTGCCGCCTGCCCATCTGCCAGTGCCCTACCCAGTGTCCCACCTCCCTACCTTGTGCTGCTCCCTCTTGCAGGAGGAACAGGGGCTTGGAAGAGAGGAGTTGTAGCGAGGTGGTAGCAAATGCTGTGTGCTGGGCCTCAGAACGAGCTGTAACAAAATATTTCTGTAATGCCCCAGGCACACTGGCTATTACAGAAATCCTCTCACACTCTGTCCCAGTGCCAGGCAGCACCCGCACAGGGAACGGGCTCCTTCCTGCACCAGCATTGCTCTTTCAAGATGAAGGCAGAAATGACAGCATGATAAAACCTGTCCTGGGGATGTGGGAGGTGGGGCCTCAGCACAGCTTGAGCCATAAATAATCTCCCTACACAGCAGTTAGGGGAACAATTGTGTGGGAGTATCTCCTGGTGAAAAGATGCTCAGGCAATGATGATCTTGAAGGAAAGCAAGGGATTTCTGAGTGGTGGGGTGGGCTCTCCAGGGAAGACAGAGCTTCCTGGGTGCCAGCAGGTCATTCAACAGACCTACCTCACCATGGTGAGTCACTGCAACAAAGAGACAAATTTAGTCTGAAACAACCCAAATCACCCGTACTCTGGTGTAGCCTCCCAGGAAAGGCTTGTGCTGCAGCACAGATCTTTAGAATGCTCTCCAGTTAATCTATGCAGCAATAAGATGTGATCCCTTCCCCATAGCTTCAGAGTCAAGATTCACATGGGGAAAGGTGAAAGGGTGTAAAGGGAAGTGAGAGCAATGAATACAGAGTGTTTTATGCAGAAAAGAGACAGTAAGCCCCAGGCACACAGCCTGACCCAGCACAGGAAGAGCAGTCACATACAGGATTGTGTAAAAGGCCTTGAAGTTCAGTTAAAGAGGAGTAATTACAAATACATCCAGAAAACTGAGCAAAATGGCTGTCATGGAAATGTGTGGAGACAAATGTAAAGGACACACTGAAAGCTTGAATGCAGGGGATTCATGAGTGGGATGCTGCAGAACAACCTTGTATTTCCGTTTAGCTGGGAGCTTCTCATGCATAATCCTGTTTTAGCCTTGACTTGCAGAACTTGGTCTTGCTTTATTTCTATTTATTTATTTTTTCGCCCTGACTGTATAGTCAAATTCTTTTCTGAATAAGAAGTAGGTAGGTGGCATGTACAGGAAAGAGTTGAACAGAAGTCACTATGTGTTCTTGTTTCACCAGCTTAGAAATGGTTTCTGGTCACACTGTGCAATCTCACTGTGCACTGACTGACAGCAGAGCTTACCCTGTGGGCTCAATACCTTCTCCCATGCAACCAAGAAGTCCAGCTGTGGTCCACTCCAACCGTGAGAGTGATGGAGGCTGTCAGATTTATCCTGCAGCCAGAGAAAAGATGGAGCCAGACACTTTGAAAGAACCTGGTGAGAGTCCAAGAAAAAAACAGTGTTGAGAGGCTTTACTGAACTTCTGTGCTATTGCATTCACTTAGGTCTCACATCTTAGAGGAGTGAATACTGCAGAGCTACTGGCGTCCTTGACAAGATCTTGACAAGTTTCTTGTCCCACTTGAGACTAGTAGAAAACTGTAAAAAAAATGGCCTCAAAATCTTTGCAAGGCTGAAGATGCCAAGCCATCATATGAGGTGATAGATCCTAGAACATCAGAGTAATATTGGCTTGGCAACATATTGATCTCATAAAACTAAGTTGTACCCTTGGACAGCACTAGCTTCTGGAAACCCCAGCAGGCTTGCAGAAACCCAGCCAACCTCTGAATACACCTCTGACATGGAAATAACTGTTCAATGCAAGAGAAAAGTCAAAAGGCATAAGTGGGGGAGACCTGCCCATTATAGCTAGCAAATCACGAGCATCTCTGGGGAAAAAAACACTTGGGTTCCTGGTTTGAGGTCAGATCTTCTAACCACAAAACTTTCCCTCCTTCAGGGCCCAGTTTCCTAAATCTCATCTCCTTCCTAAAGGGGGAAGTGATAACCAAACTACTTCTCTAGACTCTTCAGAAGTATAGCTGTGCATCAGCCCCACCTCGCAGAAGTGGAGCTGGCTGAAGTCTCTGTTCACTTCAGGGGATGTTAATGAGGGTGAACATGCCATGCCCTGGCTCTGCAAGCTGTCAGCATCATATGTTTCCAAGGAATATACAAGAAAGCTGCTGCAGCAGCAGTTGTGAGCTAATCTGCTTCCTCCCCCCAGGGCTCAGCTTGGTCTCTCATTACTATGGATCAGCTCATGGCCTGACGCAGTAGCCCTGCTTCCCCCCACAGGACATCAGTGGCCACCCAGACAACAGGAGTGCCAGGGAACTGAACAGCGTCCCCTGCGTGTTGAAGGTACCTCTGCAATACACTTGCCCAGCTGTCCTGCAAGAACGGCAGGTGTCACAGCCCAACATTCACCAGGTCCAACTCAGAAAGCTATTTTGGCAGACCTGTTTGAGGTATTATGGATCAACTAAAAACGGGTGTCCAACAGATGGCTTACAGGCCTACAGACAGCTCTCAAGAAAAGTGCAGACCCAACTTTGGCAGAACATATTCCAACAGAAAGGCAGAAGCTTGCTGCAAATCTTCATTGAGCAGAGCAGAACAAAACTCTGGTTCTTCAAGCTTGCCTGCTTTGAGCTGTCCCTCCACCACAAAGCTACCATGGATAACACCCGCTCAAGACCTGTACTGCAGTGCTGTACAGCCATTTCACAGCTGCTCTGCATATAGGAAAACTTGATAGACGAGCAGTATTGGTTTAGGATCCTTACCATTGGTGTAGACCTCGGTTGCTGGGTTCACTGAACATCTTGATGGTGTAAAGCTGTGTCTCAGCACATACCTCTACAATACAGTAACAGTCTCTGATGCTCTTTCTGCATCTGCAAACAACCTGTGGATAAAAAAGAGAACAATATCAACATTTCACGCTGGAAAGTATCCATAATTTTTAGTACCTCGCACATACATCTCAATGGCTGTAGCCAGCCAACTGGCCAAACCCCTCACAGGCCAACAGCTCTCAGGCCCTTGGGGAACTTAAAAATCTTAGTGGCCCTAACTAGCCTCATGTCCAGCTTCCACCACTCATGCCCACAGGCCCAGTGATTCTATCTGTTAAGGGATTCTGCACTTTCTATTTCACAGTGGGACGTCAAGAACAGAGCGCTAACATCACAGGGAAAGAAAAAGCTTGTCCCAGGACATGGCCAGGGGCATTCTAAACTCCAACAGAAAATTTAAACCCCTGCATCACTCGTCCTTTAAATGAGAAATGCACTGTGCTAACTCAGAGAGCCACTGGAATCCTCGAGGAGCAGGTGCTACATGTCCTGGGGCAGGCAGGGTGCGTAGGTTGCCCCAGAAGAAAGAAGACCTTTCCGCAAACTAGCTTCTACGGTTTGAGGAAATGAACAGAGCTGGGTGCACATATGGGTCATTCCTTTCCAGGAAATTTGGGACCAGGGATTTGGGATTTATTTGCTCTCTGTGGCCCTGCTCTTTTCCAAGGTGAATTCTTCTACAGTTCCTATGCCCGCAGTAATCAGCAGCTTGATGCTGCACAAGTCAGCAGGTCTCAGACCCGACAGAGGCACGGAGTCACAGGCCCTGTGCCGGCTCGGGGGCGCGGTGAGCGAGTGCCGCACCAACCCGGACCGGGTGCCCTCCGATGCCCGCTCCGCAAACCGACAGCGGGGAGGAAGGAGCGGCGTCCGTTTCGACGGGGTCGTTATAGCAACTGCGCGGACAGGAGCCGGGGCCGCTTCTCCGTGGCGGCTGCGGGCAAGGGAAAGGGCCCCGCCCTGTCCCCGGGGCTGCGGAGGCAGGTGGGGCACCGGCGGGGGAGCGGAGCGCGAGGAGCTGGTTGGCATCGCGGGAGGATGCGGGCTGGGAGCGGCGGGCCGCGGGCAGCCCCAGGGCGGGGACAGCCCGGTACAGGCGAAGGAGCGGGGCCCAGTGGCTGCCGGTCGGGGTGCTGTGAGAACTGTGAGCCCCAGGGATTGGTCTTTCCCGGGAATCCGTCCGCTCCTGCGGGCGGGCAAGGGCGGCACAGCCCGCTGGGAGAGCCGGAGCCGGGCAGGTGGCTGGGGGGGTCTGGCGGGGCCGCTCACCGGCAGCAGCGGGTCCCGGCTCCGCGTGGTGCTGAACGGACAGCGGCGCCGCGCTGCGCATGCGCGGCCGCCGCCGGGGCAGGGGCGTGCGCTGGGAACCGGGGGATGGCGGCAGCCGGTGTGCTCCGGGGAACCGGGGCCGGGGGGAACGGCGGCAGCCGGTGTGCGCCCGGGAACTTAGGTAGCTGCGGGGCTGAGCAACCGGTGTGCTCAGGGGAACTGGGGCCGTGGGGAACTGGAGCAGCTGGTGTGCGCTGAGATCTCGGGTGCACTGGGGAAACGGGATAACTGAGGAACTGGGACAGGCGGTGTGCACTGGGGAACCGGGATAGCTGCGGGGCTGCAGCCGCCGGAGTTCGCCGGGGAACCGGGGCCATGGGGATCTGGTGTGCACCGGCAATCTGGGATAACTGAGGAACTGGGACAGGCGCTGTGCACAG
>VYXD01000365.1:275933-290816 GCA_013397195.1 Hylia prasina
CTGGTCCCGGCGGCGCTTTCGCGGCCGCCCCGCTGCGGCGGTGGGGCAGCCCGGGGGCAGCCAGGGGGCGGCTCCGGGGCCGAGCGAGGCCCCTTGGGGCGGTGGGGCACGAATGGCCTCCGGTGGGGACCCTCCCAGGTGTGGGCTCTGCTGGGTCTTCCAGCCGTAACTCGGAGGGCTCCGGGCTGCCGGGACCCCTCTGCCGCTTCTCTTCGCGGCCCGAGGCCTCATCTTCGCGGAGATGCTGAGCGTCCGCTCCTCGGAGGGATACTCCCTGGGAGGAACCCGGAGCCTTGTTTCCCCCCGCGGGGAGGAGCAAGTGCCTAGTCTTTCCCCCTTGCAAGGTGCCCAGCACTGGATGCGGGGCCTAAGAGGATGCGGGATGAGAGGTAGAACGATGCTCGGACATGAATGCTGGGCACTGCTACTGTGCGACTGGTGCGGTAACGCTGCAGCAGCTCCTTGCTGCTTCGCTGAGGGACAGGGCCTCCTTCAGCAGCTGATGGAAAGCCCCACCCAAGCTCTCCTGGAGGGCACTGGGCGCAGGTAGACTCGGATGCCTGAGCAGTGAAGGTCCCAGGCTGGGGAGGTGGTGATGCAGGCGGCAGGCATGTGCCCTGCTGATGTGCCTAGCCAAGGGGCTGTTCCCTGTGGGCTGACTGTGGAAAACGCTGCTGAGTCTGAGTCTTTCTGGCTGTTCCTCCTAGAGGCACCCGGCAGTAGGTGCGAGCTGATCTTGCCTGGCTCCTGCAGTAGCCTGACTCTCTGGTGTCTGATGATGAGTGTGACCCCGACCTGGGGATGTCTCCTGGACCTGCCCTGGGAAGACATCTTGGTTCCACATATCCTCTGTCATCTGCCGCTGCAGCAACTCCTGAGCCTGCAGAGGGTCAGCAAGTCATTCCAGTCTCTCATCCAGCTGTACCTGGCCAACATGCGCTGCTTTGACTCAAGCCAGGTATTGGATGGCTCTGAGGCTGGGGGAGGACACAGACGTCCTACCGCTCTGGAACTAACAGGGTAGCATCTCTGTGGGGAGAAGAAACTCTTGGCAAGGAGAGTAGTTTCTGCTCATGAACTTAGGTTAATGGTTCACGTGTCAAACTGGACAGATGGGCTTAGGAAGGAGAGGCAGTGATTCAGGGCCCAGCAATGCCAGTGTCTTGAGTAAGAGGCCCTGGGACGAGTAAGCCTGGAAACTCCACCCAGGCCATTATGGGGCACCGGCTGGCAGAAACAAGTTTTGGAGTGGCATCGTCCACGTCCTACCGCACAACTTTTGTCCTCACAAAGGTTGTGCAATAGGTTGGATCTGATGGGAGATAACTCTGTGCTTGGTCTTCAGGGAAAGTTTGTGCTAATCCTGGGAGCCACTGCCTGGGACTGGGAAAGACTGAATTAACTGCTATTCTGTGAGGACACAGAGTGGTCTATCAAAGAGCTTTTTAGAGAGCAGAGGTGTGGAGCTCATCATGAATATATAAATGCAGGAGTGATGATGCGAGATGGAGAAACCAGAGTATCATCTAGCTTGTGGCAGTTGCCTTGGCGTGAGGTGAGCAGAGTCTGATGGTGAAGGTTTGCCCTAGGATGAGGACAGGGGATGACTTTGGTCACTATTGTCACAGAAGAAGAGAGGAGGGGAGAGAGTATTTGGTGAGGACCAGGCTTATCTGAAACCCTGGGGGGATGCCTCATTCTTCCTGGGTTCCCCACACAGATTGGACCTGCCATCCCTCGAGCCGCTTTTGTTAACCTGTTGAAGGACAACGAAGTTCTGCAGCAGCTGGCACTCCAGAGCTGCTCCAACTGGCTGACGGACCAGGAACTGCTCCCGATCATTGGGCAGAACCACCACCTGCACCACATCCAGCTGAAGGGCTGCGCCCAGCTCAGCCGCCACGCGCTCGTGGCCATCTCACTGAGCTGCCCCAACCTGCGCCAGCTCTCTCTGGCTCACTGTGAGTGGGTGGACAGCCTGTCCCTGCGCAGCCTGGCTGACCACTGCAAGGCGCTGGAGGCTGTGGACCTGACGGCCTGTCGCCAGCTGAAGGACGAGGCCATCTGCTACCTGGTGCACAAGTGTGGCAGGCTCAAGTCTCTGTCACTGGCTGTCAATGCCAATGTGGGCAACGTGGCAGTCGAGGAGACTGCCAAGTGCTGCCCAGAGCTAGAGCACTTAGACCTCACGGGGTGTCTGCGAGTCAAGAATGACTCCATCAGGTACTGAGCAATGGGGGGAGCCAGGGTGGGGATGGCAGGTATCTGGGATGGGGAGAGGAAGAGAACCGGAGAGGAAAGTCAGATTTTGTCACGCTGAAAGCAATGAGAGCTTAGTCTGGGAGAGAAGCCACTAGCAGGCCCTTCAGGAGAGGCGCTGTGTGCTATTGACAACAAATTTCCCAGCATATCATGGAGGGTAGGTCTGGGATCCAGATGTCCCTTGACTTTATCTCATACCACCATGGTGCTGTCCCCAAAAGATAGTGCATGTGTGGTACAGTCACGAGCACTGGGCTGCTGGGAGCAGAGAAAAGCACGAGTGCACTTAGGAGTCCTGACTTGCAACTTACATGTGCTGTGTTTCTTGGCAGGGTCCTGGCTGAGTACTGTCCCAAGCTGCGCTCACTGAAGGTCAAGCATTGCCACAACGTGGCAGAGTCCAGCTTGAGCATCCTCCGAAGCCGTGGGGTGGAGCTGGATGTGGAGCCTCCGATGCAGAGGGCTCTCGTTCTGCTGCAGGATGTGGTTGGCTTTGGCCCTTTCATCAACCTTCAGATCTAGAACTGCTGCTGCTGGGGAGGGGGGGACTGACACAATGCTGGGATCCCAGAAGGATGCCGGAACTGGCTGCTGTGGACACGTGCAGAGGGAGAGGTCAGTCCCTTTGGTGAGGCTGGCTTGAGTGGGGCTCACTCTTTCCTCTGGGGCCGTTTAGCAGCCACTGAGTATTCGCAAGTGGACTTCATTGGTGCCTCTGGGGAAAGTAGCTCCCTCTGCAGTGGCGTGGAAAGAGTGAGTGATTTGCAGGAACACCATGGTGCTGAACAGGCCTTGGTCAGGCCAGCTAATAGATAGGATTTATTATTTGTTGTATTTTAAATCTTTAAGCGGCAGCTGTCCAGAAAGCAGGGGAGTGTTTGATGGGGACTGTCCCCTGGGGTGGGTGTGCAGGGCATGCCAGCACGAGCAGTGGAACAAACCAGACCAGCTGGAGCAGAAAGAATTGCTACCAGCTCTCCTCTTGGGAGAGGGCAGGCCCCTCTGGGCTCTGGGAGGAGGGCAGTGAGCCTAGCTCCAGCCCAAAGCCACTGGCTAGCCTGGCACCAAAGGACTAGTGTGGCCCAAGCGCAGGCAGTGTGTCTGCCCAGGCCAACATGCTGGTTTAGGCTGCAGCAAGGTGGGAGTTGTTTTCAGGGGGAATGAGCTCCTAATGGCAGTTTGACTGACAGAAAAATGCCAAACCTAGGTGTGTTGTCACTGAAAGCAGTTGGTCATTGTCATTTGTTTCTTCCAGCATCTGACTTAACGTTTTAGTAGTGCCCAGGCCTGCTACTGTATTTTGCTCCTTGTTGTGTGGCTGGAGCTTTGGCTCTCAACAGTGGTGAGAAATGGCAGGAGCACTGACTCTGCTATCAACTGGAGTTTATGGAGAGAGCTGCAGATTGTGTTGGCAGGGAGAGCCTAGTTCTGGAGTTGAGCCTAAGCCCTTTTATCCGCTAGGCAGTTAATCAAACAGCAGCTGCATCTTGAGAACATGATGAAGAGAGTAATTGGAGGAAGAGGGGATGACCCTGCTCCTGTCTTTGGCCCTCAGAAGGACTGGAGGCAGTGTTGCAAAGCATGTGCATGATCTGGCTGAACTACACACCAACTCACATCATCTTTATTAATACTGGCACTCAAAGCAATAGTGCACAAAGGTTTGTTAAAAAGGTTGCTGCAAAAGCACATGCCACATCTCAGATCTAAAAATGTCCCATGCAAGGAATAGCAGAGAATGCCTAGGTCCTGGAGAGCCACTACAGTGTGCCCCTGGGGGCAGAGGGATAGCTACACAAGGAGTGAAATCTCCTCAGACATGTTAGTTGAGGAAGCAGAAAGCAGTGTCCTGGATTCCAGGTTAGTTCAAGTTAGTGGCAGGTGGAGTCGCCTCATTCCTAGCACCACACATCCATCCTGCCATGCCCGGCAGTGAGGTGGAAGGCTGAAGAGCAGGAGGACCTGGCTGTCAGTGGAACTTGTACTTCCTGGCTGGTTTTAGGCTGATGTAGGTTCTCTTCATCTCCTCACTCTCAGGCTTCTTGATGTCTTTGTACCTCTCTCCTTTTGTGCTCACCACCTGGTTATCAATATAGCGGATCAACTTCTTGGGAGCCTGGAGAGGAAAGATATTAACACTGAGTGGATGGACAGCCACACTGCTGGAGAAAGGGAGGGGGCAGGCTAGAGCAGAGCTGCACTATGGGAGGTGGGTGGGCTGCTTTACCACTGTCTGTGTTGGGAATCTTGGCCAAAACTGGGAAGGATGCTCTCTGGTGGGAGGGAGCAAGAGCCATGGTTGTCAGGAAAGGTTAGAGCTGACAGTCCCTGCAGCACCTTAGCTGAGCTAATCTCTCTTGGACTGACAGGTTCTATGAACGGACCTGCCTTTGGCCTGCCCTGTTGTTTTTTTGGACTTGCAGCCTGTTTTTTTTCTTTTTCTACCTTGGGACGTTCAAACTTCTGGTGAGCTGGGCCTGCTTACCTCTTTGGGTGGAGCTGGCCGATGTGTTTTCTGATCATCTGCGCTATCCACCATCATGTATCTGAAACACAAGAAGCATTTAGTGCACACTGCAGCATACATTGTCTGGGGCTACTCACAGCCTTTGTCCCTTCTCCCCGGCTGGTTTGTGGCTGTGCAATGTGTCCTACTTTCCTAGACTGCAGCTAGAACTTGATGTCCCCCTCTGGATGAAATGGGCAAGTATGTCATCCTTCTGGTGAGAATCTAGCAGGATTCTCCTGGAGTAGCATTCTTAGCTGTATGTGAAGGGTATTGAAAACTGAGGTGGTTGAGAATGCTGATAGCCACTGCAGAACTGAGAGAGGTGCTGAGGTCTGGTGTGCTCTGCTATCGGGGCAGCTTTGTTCCTTCTCAGTCCAAGCGACAGCAGCCGGATGAGACATAAGTGAGATTACAGGACCAATCTGCTGCTTTTGCCTTGAATGATGGTGTTCCTTTCACACTCCTCCTGCTACTTGACTGTGAAACAGGTCTGTGCTGGAAGCAACTTGATAAAAGCATCACCTCATTTCCTATGTAACTGAAACATCAGGGTCCAAGCATTTGCTTGCTGTACTGCTGAGTTGCTATGCTGAGATTTTGGTGCCGGTTTAGCACAGGTGACCATGACTTCTCCCTCAGTAGTTAGTATAGTTGCTCTTGTGTGTCTTCAGCTACAGCGATCTGCTTTCTGTACCTGTGCTTGAGTGATGCCTAAAGTACAGGATGTTGCCAAAATGTCATTAAAGTGAAGTTCTCAGAAATATAACAAGAAGCTGGTGCGTTTTTGTTCCCTTGCCTGTCACTCCGAAATGACCCTGCTCAGCAGATGGGCAAGGACAGGGATTACTGCTTCTGCCTGGATGCTGTTCTGCCTTGCTTTATCTTTTCTAGCTCATCAGCTGTTTATCCTGTCCCTGGGGAGAGTGTAAAGTGAAAAAGATGTGGTTGGATGGACGTGTGGAAGCTGCATGCCTGCATGAGGATACTCATGAAACATGAGATCTTAAAGCAGATCGATGAAACCACACTGTGGGTTCTCCCATTGAGAGTTAAATGCTTTTAGAAATGAATATAGGTAAACTAATCTAAAGCTACTTTCATTCCCAAGAAGTCCATAGGAGGACTTCAGAGAGGTTTCTTTAAATGCATTGAATTCACACCTTCAGCAATTGAGATTTAATCTTCCCAGTGCTGTTGTACAGGCAGTCTCTTGAAGGTATCTTTAACCTTGTTTGGACTGTCTCCAAGAATGGAGGTATGAATGAGTTACTGTAGTTCTGTAGGTCACCATGTGTTTGTTACCTGAGCTGCAGCATGTTTGTGCCTTGGACCTTTAACCAGGACCTCAGCTAACAGCACTGTGACTTACACTGTATCCATAGGAGGCTGAAACCTTGCACATAAGCCAGTGCTGTGACCCAGCTGGTACAGGTAATGTGTTTCTGTGCCAGAGTTCTAAAAGAAACCAAACCTGTTCTGTTGTTCAGGTTTTGTGGGTTGGTTGGTTGTTGGGGTTTTTGTGTGTGTGTTTGATTGGTTGGTTTTTTTGGGTTTTTTTCCTCTTCTTTCCAGCTGATGATTGTATTTGTGCTTAGATGTGTTCAGCTAATACCCACCCCTAGTTCTTTACAGACCACACTGTTCCCCAAACTGCTACCTCTTCATTTATTTGGAGCAAAGCAAGGGGTTCTTTACTGCTGGTACTTACTTCTGTAGGATGACCTGTTTTAGTTCGTCATGGTTGGGTGTTCTGCGGGGCCGTGCCAGTTCCTGGGAGGAGACAAGTTGGTGAGTGAATAGCACAACAGCAGGGCATACAGCTTACCCCCTAGCTCAGTGAACTGCTGGTGGAGTACTCCAGCCCCTGGGGGAAAGGGGTGCCAGCTGCAGCTCCACTGGGGTCCTGGCTTCGTTGTGGGCACAGCCTATACTAAACCAGAGCAGGGAGAGGTGCTGTTGCTCTGCATGATCCTCCTGGCTTATCAAGCATAAAGTTTCTGCAGTCAAAATTCCTGCTTGTAGCAGGCAGCTGTGGCACCTGCATGTTCCTGAGCTCTGCCCTGCTCCCTGGCCCACTGCCACCCTGGTCAGAGCACAGTACCTTCACACTCACACCTGCTGGGCCAATTTCCACCTTCTCCTCCACAATTAACTGCACTGCCTCTTCCAAGTTCCCCAAGGCCATGGCGAGAGCCTTCTCTGCCTGGTTCACGGTACAGGCTGGGAACATCTCCAGTAGCAGCTCCATCCCATCCTTCAAGTCAGCACCTTCCTAGTTGGAGCAAGAAACAGAGGTAAGTTGGGAATGGTAAGTGAGGAGAGGTGCCCTACTGTAAAGGGCCTCTGTTTTTTCATGGTCAGGAAATTCAGCTTGCCCTTTGCTGAAGGCTCTCTCTCCTTACCATCATTACAAAGTCTGATACCTGAAGCTAGTAGGGGACTGTATCTTTGGAAAGACCAACTCGTCACTCTCCTTCACCTCCTCCCTCTGCATTTCAACTTGCTTTAAAGCAGGGCTCCTGTCACCTGACTCATCCATGTGGCCATGCTTAGCAGTGAGCTTTCTGGACCCTGTGGTGCAAATGCCTGACTCCTGCCCATCTTGTGAAGTTATATGCACTTTGATTAGAAAGGGAAGGGCCTGCTAAACACTGACCTAGGGCTGCATCAGAAGGAATCACCATAGCAGCATTTGCCAGAATGCTGTGGACACAGAATGATTGTACTTCAGAGCAGGAATAGATCAGTACTGGAGAAACAGCAAGCAGGGCATGGGGGAGGAGGGTGGGGTTGATGTGGAAGGTGCTGCAGTACCTGTAGCTGCTGTGGCATCTCTGAAGGCATTGGGACAGGCTCTGCCAGTCACTGTACTGGCTTACCCTTTCCAGGCACTGAAAAGGATGAGCCAGAGCATTGGCTCACAGTCTGTCAGCATATAATTTTCTGACAGTCTTGCTCAGGTCATACAATGGACAAGACCATGGACACAAGTGATCCTGTGTCACAGCCTATGCTGTGGTTCTTCCAGAGCTGGAAAATGCCCTTAGGTGGTGCAGATGGCCTAGTGCTGTGTGACTGTCCCCAGTGTTCCTGCTCCTCTGCGGGGTACTCATACCTGGGCCCCGGCTCCGTCTGTTACAGTGCACAGTCTTTCCCCATGGCAGGCTCCAGCTCCAGGCTCCGGGCCCTTGGTGAGGTCTTCAGAGGGCACTTCACTCCTGCTTTCCACAGCCGTTTGGCCAAGTTTTTCTTAAAGACACAGTGATATCTCCTGAGGAACAGTTCCACTAAGGCTAGAGCTCTGTGCTTTCTGTTGGCATTAGATTGCTAGTGCACTGTGTGCCAAAGCAAATCTTTTCTTAAGTGGTAAGACTTGGAAGCACTACTTTCTCCTGCCCTCAGTGGGGATAGCTGCAGCTCTGCTCCCACTGATCTGCGGGAAGCCAGTGCTAGCACATGCTGCAGTGCCTGAGTTCTGCATTTCCAGGCCGTACAGGGCTTGGGCTGCTTGCAAATTCAATTCTACTTTTTAGTTCTCAGTCCACTACTGCTACGGTTGTGGATATTTCCATTTCTAGGAATTCCCTGGTATTTGCTCTATCTTTGAACTAAGGTGTAGTTTTGATTTTAAACTTGGGAATACACTTTGGTAGTCCCCAAGCTGCATGCAAGTCAGCACATCCTGTGATCAGGTTACTTTGATGCATCTCTGTTTCTACAGGCTCTTTTTCTCACTGTAGGAAGAACCATTTCACTTTTGTTCTGTCCTAAGACAGGGATGGTGCTTTCCTTCCACACTCTGGCTACATCAGGATCCTCAAAGGGTAGGATGCAGGGGAGCAGAGCAGAGCAATAGATTTTGTCAAGGTCAAGAAAGCAGCAAGTAAGATAAAAGGCAGGACTGTCTGTTCTACATTGTGTAGCCTTCTGGCAAGACAGCAGTGATGTTGCTAGACCAGCAAAACTCAGACTGGTTATGTCCTGAAAGGTTTGATATCCCGGCACTGCAACCTGTCTGTTCTTTAGTGGAAAGTACCCATGGAGTTAACTGATACAGCAATCCAGCTGGTCTGTGAATGCTGAGGTTAAGAAGGGCCATTGTCACAGTGTAGTCTTCTGCAGTCCTGCATAATGCAGGTCAGAGCACATCACTGGATTTTTGCATCTGTGCCAGGGTTCATGGATGAACAGGAAGAATGCTCAAAGTTAGATGTGATACATGTATTCAGCTGGATACTCTCTTTGATGATGCACCTGATAAAGGCTGCCCAGCGGTAGTGCCACTTAGGCAGACAGCTGTCAGAGACAGGTAGAAATCCTTGCTTTCAGAATTAATCTGCAGCAGAATTTCAACAAGCAGCCCTAAACTGGCTATTTCTTTCTTACTACTCTGGCTTCGATCTCAATAGAGGTATTTGGAGAACTGATCAAGTGGTTTTCTCTCCAGTATGTCTTGGATGGTATTCTATATGACTCCAACCTCCCATCTGTTGATGTGAAAAACCTGACTGAACATTGAAAAGAAAACCCCAAACGTGTCAGTCACTTCAGGCTACCTTATGAGTTCCTAACTGTGGCAAACAAGTTCGTATTTTATTCTGTGAGATTGTTCAGCTCCAAATATTAACTAAAATATATATACAGATCTTCTTGTGCTGCAATTGTTTAACTCACCTTTGTTGCGAGCTTCACCAAGCCTTTCTGAGAGGGAGAACATCATTTCACAAACATCCCCACTGCAAGAGACAGAAGCTGTATAATTAGCATGAGGAATAAAAGCACTAGCCTATCCTACATGGCTACCATTTCATAAAAAGACAAGGCTTGATGGGAAGCCCAGTAAAATCAGCGGGTATTTCAGATGGCCAAGGACCTACTTGCAAACTATACTGGGATTAGCATCTGTGTATTCGGGCAAAGAGTGACTTATCAGGATGGCTCAGATTTAGTACTAATACATTTTCAACTAGTACATTTTCAACAATTCAACAAAAGAATTTGTAGTACTGAGCGGCTTGGGCCCAGGCACCTGGTGCATGGCATGCACATACAAACCAGTAACAATCACATACCTGTGGATTTCTGCAAAACCAGGGATATATGCCTCCATCATTTCCACAAAGGTGTCCATGTCAAAAGTCTCTTCAGAAGACTCTGGTGAGCCCAGCTCTTCCAGGACACCCGTGATATAAGAGAAGAAGACATCATCCATCCCACTGGAGACAGAAAACACAGGCAGCAGGGTCAACAGGCCCATTTTTTCCTTTCTCTTCATCTCTCTTCTGTCTAACCTTGTGTCTATCTAATACAGCAGCAGAAGGACCTATGTGACTGTATATTCTGAGGAGATACCACTCGTAAGGCCAAGTAGCAGGTAGTCAGTGGTTGAGAGGGAAGCATTAACAGATAAATAGTGCATGTGGTCCTGCTTCCTGGGCAGCACTGAATGAAAGCCCTAGCGTGTGTTCCAGACACTGTGCTCCTGTGGGTGCTTCAGCTGAGCTAATCAAAATATTCCAAATGCTCAAGACCTTGGCTGTTCTATACTGACTGGTGTTGCAGGTGAAGTCATCATATTCTGTTAAGTTACACTTTCTGTGGGATACAGAGTTCTCTCCTTGCTGCTCTCCATGCTTGTCTCACTGCTGCCACCAGCTGCAAAACTAGCTGCTGTGTTCCAGCTTCAAGGTGCCTGTATCTCTGCATGCAAGCAGAATTCAAAATAGGGAGAGGCCTGACACAGATTATCCTGCTCAGAAAGCCATTTGGGAGCGCTGTGGAATGAAGGAAATCCCATCTCCTAATGGGTATTACTGGACAGGAAATAAATCATCTTGGTCATCAAAGAAATGACATTGCTAGATTGCAATGCTAAACTATAGTTGTTCCAGCATGCCCATCAGAGCCTGTGCAAATTACCTGCATCCTGAGTCTGACTTGAAGGAGAGCAACACAAAGTACAGGAACACTACAGAATTCAGTATAATGCACAGAAGTGACAATGCAGAGTTGAAGCTGGAACAATGATACTGGAACTGCCTGTCTCAACATACCTGAGATCTGCTGCAGGGATGTGGGACTGGATGAAGCGTGTCAGTGTGTCTTGAATGATTCTTTCAAGCTCCATGTCTCTCTAAACCGTTTTCTTAAAAAAAAAAAAAAAAGGAAAAAGAAAACTCTATGTAATTAAAAAAAAATAAAAATAACAAGATGAAAATGCAGGTATGGTATAGGTAAGTGTGTTCTTCCATGAGAATAATTCAAAAACTCCTCCAACATCTTGTCATCTCCAGGTAACAGCGAGCAAAGATATCCATAAAAAGCTGCAGTATGAGGATCCACTGGAAGAAGGAGCCCAATATCTTGGGCCCCTCCTGACTGTGTTGATGCTGTCAGTATGCAGCTGTACCGTACATTTAAGAAGTCCCCTCTGGGAAGCAAAGTTGGAAATGCAGATGTGTCCAGCTGCAGGACCCGGGGACACCTTCTAAGCTGGAAGACTGTGCTGTCCAGTGAGGAAGAAACAGGGAGTGGGCTTGTACACTCAAATGCAGAAGGGGGTGGACCTTCCAGCTAAGAGCACACGCAGTGATGTTTGGACTGGACTCAGGAATGAGTGGGAGGAAGGGTAATGTCTCCTAAAGAAAGGACATCCTAGAGCATGTTTTACAGGGAAATACCAAGCAGGGCACAGACAAGTAGTCTGCCAGCCAAAATATCAAAGGTCTCCAGGTCAGGCATGGACTGCCAGTGGAATCCTGCCCAAACAGGAGCCTGTTGTTGTGCTTGGTAAATGAGCCATTCTGCAGTTGATGCAGCTGCAACAAGGGGCACTTGATAACCCAAAACTCAGGGGAGTTCTAAGAATCACAGAGCTCCTACAGAAGAAGTGGCAGAAGGGGGCTGCCCACAGCCCTCCTTTGGCTATCAGTACTGAGCCTGGACTCAACAGGGTGGAAAAAAAGCTGTTTCTTAACCATTCCTTCCCCTTGGGATCTACAGAGCTACTGGGTGGACAAATTCCTGGTATAAGCACCAATTTCTTTCCAGGAAGGAAACCAGCCTTGCATTCAGAGACACTGATATGGTCATTGGCCAGACAGGTTCCAAGGGTCATCATGCTCCCATCAGTGCAGCTCTCTCATTTCAACAACACTATGACCTGACCAGGCCTGTTTGACACAGAACTCATGGAACAGTCATATAGCTTGCTAACAGACAATTCTGGTGTCCCTTGGGAATCAGAAAGCTTGGGCATTTCCCTAGGTGAGTCTACCAGAGTTAGCAGGATATAAACAAAACCACCCCATAACACTCAGCCGAGTTTAGAGTTACATAACTTGGGACATCAAAACACCTTATGCATTATACCTTCAAATGCTACACTTCTAGTGACGACCTGCAATAGTTAAGGGGGAGATTCATTAGGAGAGCTTATCCTATGTGCTCAGTATTGTGTGGGAGTGATTTACAATGCACAAAATGATCTACAACCCAAAGGCAGGAGAAATCACTCTCCTGAGAGCTCAGTTTTCCTAAAAAGATGTTACCATACTTCTAAATTTCCATTGTGGGTTTTAAGATCACTTCACCAGTTGTCGCTGATTCAAATATATCTGTGAAAGTCCTTCTGCATTTCTTGTTGTTGCAATGTGGGTTCTGTGTAACGTTGCACAGAATCTATTTTTAAAAGCATATGATGAAATGATGCTCCTATTGATCTGTCACAGCTACAGCCTTGCAGTTTTGCACTGTCAGAACATGAGACCTTCAGCTCCTGGAAGTCCCTGTCACTTTTCTGATAAATTCCAGTCTTTAAACACTGGGGCTTTTTATCAAAGAGTGAGCAGTGGAGCACTGTATGTCATCTCATTAAGACAGGCTTAATTTGAAATACCAGGAGTGCTTATCTGAACCACATAACATCACATGGCATACGTATTTCCTCACCTCAGGCAGAGAAAAGTGGTATTAGTGCTCAAATTGTGAATGTGAAAAATATGAATTTTCTATATTAGATACTTTGGCTAGCATCTCAACAGGGTTTCCAACCCTATTGTCAGTGTTGAGAACCTAGTAATCCCAGCAATCTCCATCCTCTTGCATTCTCCTTCTCAACATGTTGATGTCAAATTAATTTTGTTGGTTTGGTGAGCTTTTTTGTAAAATAAAGGTAGAAATAACATCCCTCTAAAAGTACCATTGTTCTTGTGGTGTATGAAATTGATACTTATGTTATACTGAAGAAAAATTGGTATGAATCTCTCTTGCTCAAAACCAAAAAGGGTGAGAATCTTAACTGTTTGCATACAGCTAGATTGTTTTGGAAGGCTCTTTCAACTCCAGCTTCAGTAATCATTCTCAAATGGCCAGTGTGATGGAATGGGAATCACTCTAAGCCTTGGACTTCTTGCTAACAAGAAAGACTTAGAGCAATTTAGAAGAATGTTTCTGAACTAAGGAACTGCCATTTGCATGTATATCAACTTTTGTGGGACCATAAATTTGCCTACTGATGACTAGAGGTTTCTGCAAGCGGAAGGAGTTGGGTGTTGTATCCTTGGATGTTTCTTAGAACAGGTTAGAGCAAGTTTAGGTAAATCTGATCTGAGAAGGTTCATTTAGCTCAAGTGTCAGTGATTATTTCTATGTGAGTGAGTAATGGCACAGGGATGGTTCACTGAGCTCTCTCTGAATTTTTTTTTGAAAAAGCACAGAGCATGTGCTTATGCTGCTTAGTGTGTCTGTACTTGGGGAAGTGCATTTCTCTGGGATATAAGGCCCTCTCAGTGCAGACTGTGACATACAGGCTCAGAGGAAACTTCTCAAAAGACGTATATGCAGGACAGAGAATGAGCTGTGGCTATACTCCACTGAACTACTTAACTCTAATTTTTCTGGCTTAAAAGGAAATTTTTTTCCAGGCTAAATGATACTTTACAGACAATTTCAGTGCTTCTTTTTTTTGTTTTTCTTGCTAAAGAAGTCCCTGAAAGGGCTTTCACAGTGTGGTTGCTATAGGAAAGCAGGCTGCTTAATACTCTAAAATTAATGTAAGATTTTTGTGATAGCTTAGTCCCAGTAAACTACAGTGATAGAGGATAGTAATGCCAGTGGCCAGACTCTGCCCTCCCCTCTAGGTCTACACTGGAAAGCTGCACTTGGATACTCTGCTGACACAGGACCCTTACCGGAGCAGATGTACCACCTGTGCGAGATCTTCAGCTCACGGCCAGTGTTCATGAAGTCACTTCAGTGCCTGCACAGGAGTCGACAGCCATGAATGAGGGAAGCCCTTTATGGGAAAGGAAAGCTGAATTAGCTGAAGCAGGAGCACAAGAGAATCATTCTGTATAGTAGTGTCTTTATATTTTATGTCACTTGTGACCATTTCCCCTAACACAGATGGTACAGCTTTATTCTTTGGAATAAAATGTATTTTATGACAGGATAACATGGCTCTGAGAACGGTGTACCTGTCAACCTTCAAATTCGCTGCGATGTCGTGATGTTTTTTAACATCCACACTTCATGTAGCAAGGCCAGCAGTGGTCCCTGCACATCACCAATGTATTCCAAAAGCACTGGTGGCCTCATCGCCATGGCCAAGCAGAAGTTGTCTCCCGAGGTTTTAAGAAGACAGATCGGAGAGCGAGCAGCGCTATTCCTGTGTGCAGGTCGCCACGGCGGGAGCGGCAACACGGGCTGGGCGGCTTTCACTGCGCCCGGGCTGCTCGCCGCCACCGGCGGTCCAGCACTCCCTCGCCGGGGCTTGACAGCGAGGCCGCAGTGTGCCCGAAACACGCGGTGCACGGACCGGGTCCCCCCCGCCGTGCCGCCCGCACCGTGGGTCGATCCCCGCACCNGGCCGACCACCGCACCGCAGAAGCGGCGCGTTACCCTGCCCGGGCCCCTGGCCCGTCTCCCGCCCCCCGCGCTGCGGACCCCGGAGGAGAGCCCCACTCCCGAGTTCCCGGGCTCCCCGGCGCTATGTCCCGCATCCCGCGTCCCGCACTCCGCATCCCGTATTCCGCATCCCGCATCCCCGCGGGCGGGGCGGTAACGGGCGCGCGCCGCCGCCGGCGGGGGGTTAGCGGTCACCTGATCGCCCG